>JAYMFT010277518.1:0-10537 GCA_038088735.1 Panulirus argus | reverse complement strand
ATCACAGCATCTGGCAGGGGCTATGTGTCAGGCAGGAGGATAGTTCGTCAACGTATCGTCCAACATATTCATAAGCTTCCCTCCTACAGGTGCTCACGGGAGCTCCACCCTAGGGTGCAGTGGCTCAAGCGCTCGGTTAGCGTCTCCGACTACCTCGAGTACCTCAACACCACACACCAGAAGGACCAAGTAGTGATGCAGAGCTTAGGGAGAAGCTCCTTCGACGACGAGGCTGCGCTCCGCGCCACCGGAGGGTCTCTGGTGAGCTCAGCTGAGAACGAATCTCAAGAAAATATTCATAGTGACGAGAATCTAATCATGAGCGATAACGATACGAAACCGAAGCTTTCCACAACTTCAGCATCTCCTGTACAAGCCATCAAGTCAGAGAGATCGTTACATTTATCTCCGGGACATTCAGGAGACACAGAACGCAATGAAACTTTGATGAAATCTAATCAAGCTGAGAAGAAGTTGATTACTGTCAAGCAGTTCTTCAGCAGAGTCAAGTACCAGAGGACACACCTGAACGACAGCAACTTACTGGCCAGAGTGTTGAGGAGCGCGATGAAGGAGCGCAATGGCGAAGACCACAAAAGAAGAAATAAGTCGAAAAAGAAGGTCAAACAAGGTAGGTTCTTGTAACCTTTTAGGATGTCGGTATTTGTGGAGGATTTTCGTTGGCTGTGTCTAATTACCACTCTATACTGTACTAGGAAGGGGGTTTTACACTGGAAAGGGCCCGTTTCTGAACTAATCTCTACTGTCATAGAACTTTTTACATTTCTGTATGCTGTCCACACTTACCATATCCTTGTTCAGTTCATTCCATTCATGCACCACTCTTATGTGTTACTGTGCATCTACCGCAGACGATGAGTATATTCAGAGTCTCTGTACATAAATACAAATACATTTCCCATACTTAAGGTACAACAAATGTTGGAAATGGCACCCACGCGCCTGGAGATACGCATCTACACCTCTTATCTTGTTTGCAAAGACACGCGACAAATCAATCAGAGAGATGTTCATGATGAAATTCGCGATGGCTTCCTTCAGTTCAGGGAGAGTGTGTGTGGACTGTCTTTGTAAACTGTGCCTTTCATTGCCGCCCACAGACAATAAATCAATGGGTGCAATATCTGGCGACCGTGGTGGCCAAATGTCCTTTGAAGTTATTCTGTCCCCGAACACAACTCGCAGTAGCTTCATGGAGACACGAGCTGTGTGTGCAGCAACACCGTCCTGTTGGAAGTAGCCGCCGGCAATTTCGTCCTCGTTTAAAGAATCTATTCACAGGATATGAGGCTGATTATCCGATTTCGTGATATGGCGCACCACACATCAAACTTCTGATCGTGTACTGGTGTCCCCTTGATCTCATGCGGATCAGTCGCCCAAAAAACGCGGCTGTTTTGGGTATTGACGTAACCGGATGAAATAAAACCACGCCTCGTCCGTAAGGAATGTGACATCCAGAATATCCTCCCCACTGCAGTAATAAAGTCTCTAAACCGATGGCAATATTCAGTACGCTTGACCTTGTCCCTTTCTTTCAGTTCATGCACTGATGTTACCTGGCAGGGATGCAGGAGCAACTGCTTCTTTCATCACTCAACGTGTGCCTCTGAGCAAGACGTCCGTCTGCTGGGCCAATTTCCGCGCGGGTTTTTACGGTCTTTGCATTATGCGACCCGAAGTATCCAGTATGCTCTCCTCTGTCACCACTGCTGGTCTGCCGGATCCCAGCGCGTCCGCAACTGATCCAGTTTCTCGAAACTTGTCAATTAACCACCGCGTTGTGGTACTTGAGTGTCGGGATACTTTTCAACAAACTTGTGTTGCACTTCGTGTGTATACTGGGTCTGCACTACGTAGCACCTGTTCCACCAAAAACACTTGAGCCTCGAGCGACAAAACCATTTTCACATTAACACCTGTTAGCATCCGGACACGCTTGCGTTCAGAGAAACACTGAAGTGACATTGTGTTGGGGACTGAGGGAGGGAGGAAGGGGAGGTCGGTCATCGTACGTGCCAACAGTAACGTGGGCCATTTGTTGTAACAATAATACTAAGAATGTGGCGGTTTTATAGCTTGTATTATAGGTGCACAGTGACTTTTGGCTCACCCTGTACGAGTAATTCTTCACATCTTTTTATACATACTGCACTCTTATTTCATATCATATCATACGGTTATTCTATCCCTGCATCTCTCGAACTGTGCACTAAGTCATCGATCCGTTTTAAAAACAAAGGTTATCATCAGGTCATCCCTCAGTTTTCCCTCTTGCAAAGTGAGCAAATTCAAGGCCCCCTTAGTCTTTCCCTTGTAATTCAGTCGTCTAAATTCTTCCTCCATCTGTGTTGCTCTCCTCTGAAGCTTCTGTATTGTCTCTTTGTGCTTTTTTTAGGGAAAGGTGACCACACTTGAGAAGCATATTTAAGGCTTTGCCTCTTGTATGATGCGATCAGTTTGCTGGATAATCTATTATCCATGAAATTCAATGCAGATCTAATATTTGCTTACGAACAGTTGGTCTTCTTAACTATTCTCCTGATGTGGAAATCTAGTTACAGGTTAGGGATGATGTCCACTCCTCGGTCTCTTACACACAGATCCTTGCAGTTTTTCTTTCTTTCTGCTAAATGATCTATATCGAGGCCCTCTTTCTCTATGACCCATCCTCAATCCTTTCCATATGCTCGGGTTGAACTTCAACAAGCTTGTATCAGACCGACTTTGGACACTGTCTTTCATACTTTCACTTCCCTCATGACCTATTCATCATATGAAAACATATCAGGAAGAGTAATGGTCCCAGAACAGAACCCTGCAGCACTCCACTGGTGACTACCCATTTTGAGAAGGCTCGTCTGACACGCAACCTTTGTTCGCTTGTAAGATAATCTATACATCGAAGGAGTTCCCCCTTATTCTAGCCAGGTAATCCAGCTTCTTAATCAGTTTCCCATGAGGCAGAGTGTCAAATGCTTCCTGGCAGTGCAGACACAAACAGTCCACCCAGCCATCTCTTTTGTCCAATACTGAGCTCACTCTCTCGTAGAAATCAAATAAGCTCATTGTATACGAAGTTTCACTAAAACTGTGTTGTCTCTCACGGAGGTAACTTCCCCAACTGTAGGAAGTCATCCATCCCTTTCTGAGTATATTTTCTAGTACCTTACAGACCACACTCGTCAGGGAAACTGGTCTGAAGTTCAAAGCCTCTTCTCTATGTCCTTTCTTCTGGATAGGTATGAAGTTAGCCCTTTTCCACTACTTCAACACTTTGCCTTTCCAGCGACATCTTGAACACTTTGTCAAGTGTACCTGTGGTGAAATTTCATCAGTACCAGGGGCCTTCTATGGATCAAGACCCTTTAGTATTTTGCCAATGTCTTTTCTGGTTATTTCAATGATTTCAAAGACCTCCACATTTCCTGTCGCTTATTATGGGGCTGTCGTGTTTTCCATAGTGAATGCACTTTTAAATTCTATCATTTATCTCTTCCCACATCCTTATATCATCCTTTACAACTCTGCCCATTGAATCCCTAGGCCTGATTAGCTACTCTTTAACTGACAATTTGCTCCTGCTGATTTTATGGAAAAGTTTTCGATTTGCTCCTGACTTTATCCACGGTCATATTTTCGAAAATTCTTTGTTCTACCTCTCTCATCCTGCTATACTCGTACCTTGCTCTCTTATAGCCTACAAATGTTGGTTGACTGGAGATCCGCCTATATCTTAGCCACTGCATATCTCGAAGCTCCTTTGCTTTTTTTGACATCTTTAATTGAACCGACCCTCCATCTTTTTCTGTATTTCACAAATCCTGTATGAATTATTACGTTCTTTATAGTTTCCACGATTATATTCCTCCTTTGTTTAATCTCATCTTTGCTCTTTTTAACTTCCTCATTTGCCGCATAATCAACCCTGAACATTAACAGATCACCTTTTCCAATACGCTTATCATATTTGATATCTCACTGTCCACATTAGTATGCATGAAGATCGAGTAAATATGGCGTGTCTGTGTGTGTGCTGAGAAGAAATTAGTGTCTCGTGCCCATTTGTGTCCAAAAGGTTTTATTCTAAGACGTTTACTGAAGTCTGAAATGTGGAAGAAATGATCACAGTATCTGAGTTTCGTGTCATAACGATGACCAACATGGGGATGGCAAAACGTTCACTTGACCTCACTGTCGGGTCGCCCTTAGCCGCGCACTGCGAGGAGCTGGAGGGCGAGCCGTACCTCCGGGTGGAGGTGGTGAGGGCGGGGCGCGACGCCAACTACACGTACTCGGCAGGGGCGCGGGTCAAGGTCACCTGCTTGCAGGGTCACGGCCTCAACATCGGCAACAAGACAGCCAAGTGCTCCCGTGGCAAGTGGAAACCCATGAGACCCGAGTGCATCTCACGTGAGTACCACACACACACACACACACCTGCCACAGTACCTGTGAAGTTCGAAACTGACTAATATGAGACAATTCTCACATCGTGCTAGTGTCACGTCCAAGGCAGCCGGTTTAAGCGGCATTTATGCTGTACCGCTGCAAGCGATAATACATTTTCTTTATACTTTTTGACACGCGTCCGTTTCTCCCTCACTGTGTTGCGGAACGCTGTACGCGGCCTTTGTCAACGGCAATATCGCAGTGCCATGTTCAGTACCAGAGGCGCCGTCGGGTTATTACATGTTCAATGGAGCTGAGGTGCCGGAGAGAGCCACCATCGGGCACGCGGAGGTGGTGAAGTTCTTGTGCCGAGAAGGCTACAGCGTCCTCGGCTCCGACACTCTGCGCTGCTGGTACGGCGAGTGGACTGTGACCGGTGCCAGCCCTCAGTGCCAGCCAGGTGAGCCCTCCTCCTCGCCCCTTACTGGGCTCGCTGCTTTCTTTTGTCCACTCCTTCCGAAGGGGAAAAAGATATTGTGTTCTCCATATTTCTCTGTATTCATTCTTTTTAATAGTTTCGACAATCAGCACTTCAGACCCAAGACATAGTCAAGATACGTCTGACGGATGAATTCAAGCGCATCTTTACTATGTCTTAAGGTGGCCATCACCACATAAGGGATTTATCGTGTTCGTGAATGTCGTAATCCTCCCTCCCTCCTGCCCTCCCCCCCATGACTAACACTTGCCCCTAAAGTTACCCCCTCCTTTATTAGTACCTCATCTTCGACACATTAGGATTATTTTACCCAGTATCCTCACCCTCAGCTATGAACGCTCCCCCCACACTAATAATGTGCCGTTCCCCTTCATAACGCCCTGGTTCCCAGTATCTTACCCAAGTTCGACCTGATCCACCCTGACAAGATCGCATATCCCACACAGAGCCGTGCAGTCTGCCGGACGTGGTACACGGGCGGTACGTGGGCTTGCAGCAGGCGGGCGGGAGCGTACAGCACGGGGTCGCTGTGGACTACACGTGCGAGGACGGCTGGCTGGTCAACGTGGCCGAGGTCAAGTGTCAGCTGGGCCAACTGCGGCCCGGGCCGCCCGCCTGCGTCACTCCTGCCCAGGCCACTCACAGCCTTCCGTCACCACTCAAGCGGACGGCCAGCAGTGAGTAGGTGGAGAGTTAGTATTGAGACAAAAACAAAATATAGGATTATACGTTAGAAATCCGCACTAAAAAGCAATGGCTCTTGTTCAGCTGCAGATGAACCTCTTAGTGCAAGAGAATACAAAATATTACCAAAACGGTAAAAAAAACAGTTAAAATGTATGAAACGTGCAAACGCTACACGTATGTTTGGATTTATGAAGTATTCTAGGCCTGGTTTATCCTAAATATACATACGACAGTACATGTACTACCACATTTACCGCTACAAGCCCTGGGATCGAACCGGGATTACTGGAATGAGAGGGAGCGAGATGCACCCTGATCAGGTAGATGTACCCTCACTTGTAACAAAGATTGTATGCGCAGTCTTCAGTACTAATCCTAAACTGTTTCTTCCCCTATTTCTCTAGCGCTAGAGGGGTCGGCTCTGTCTTATTTCTGTTTTTTTCTCCGTAATTTGTACTCTGTGTATTTCTCTTTGTTTCTCTCTACATTCCTTTATGTTTTGTTCCCTTTCATGAAAGCGCTGTTATCTTTTCTTTTTCTATTCTGCAGGATTTTAGTATTTTTTTCGGATTCCCACACTTTTTCCTTCGTCTTAAATGTGCCCTTTCGTGGGTCTCCTAGCTCTTCCCTTGTCCATGATCATTAACGATTTTTCTTTGTTATTTTTTCCCCTTCATGCTTACGACCGCCGCTGTATATATGATCCATTTTACCTCCTCTTGAGACCTCTCCTGTCCCATTTCATAATGTTCCTCAGTTCAGCTAAACATCACGACCCAACCACATCTATCCAACCAACATCTTTGTTAAGCTTGACTTCGTCCGTTTAAAATCTATCGCATATGTCCTCCTCAGTCTATCATCACCTCAGTGTTCTTTAACCTGTCTTCCAGTCCATCCATCAGTCTTGTGCAGTTTTTTCCAAATCTTTAACTTTTACTAAGCGTGTAATCTTTGCAGTCTTTGTCCGTGTGTGTGTGTGTATGTGTGTGTGTGTGTGTGTGTGTGTGCATGTGTGTGTGTGATTGCTATTTGTGTATTACGGGATGACAGTTTTACACTCTTGTTGCCCTGTCTCTTAACCTTGTATATATGTATCATATCTTTATTTATATGTATACACATACACACACACACACACACACACACACTAGCCTGAACCAGGTACCCATTTATCGACCAGTCCCGAGGAGGGGACGAACACCCGGATTGGGTGTAAGCCAACTGCCATGCCCAGGATTCGAACCCATGCAGGTCCGACCCCACTCTGTGTGTGTGTGTGTGTGTACATACATACCGACATTCTCCCACTCTGCACTGCCACAACCTCACACTGAATCAACCCTTATAATGACCCATCACACTGAGTAACTCACTTTCATACTTAAAGTCTCAGTGACCTTTGCTTACCTATGATTCCCATATCAATACTAAACCTCACCCTTACTGACCTGTTCCTTTACACTCGTTTAACTAACGACGCCTCCTTGACCTTGTTTCTCCAACAGTGTTGTCGTACGGGACGGGGAACCTGACCCCTGGAGGCGACATCACGGGCATTGACCTCATGTCCACCCTCCACAACTCGTGCAGCCCACCCTCACGGGTCCACGGCACCATCATATACAAGAACGGCCAGCCGCTGCACAGAAACGAACGCAGGTACGCAGGTCTTGCGTGTGTGTGTGTGTGTGTTTGTAGCGGCTCATGTAACAAAAAATGTCTGACTGCCCATTGACAGTTGATTCGGGTCGTGAACTGACGGCACCTGACCTAGGTTCTGTCCTTGTGACCTAGTTGACTGATGACGATTCATTAAGGATGTGACTCGGCCTTAGCCCAACTCATTTCCGTCGCTCTTTTAAGATCCAAGTGTTCTAATTCTTTGATGCATAAGCAAATATAAGATCACGGACTGTCACTTCACCTTTCTCTATATCCAAACCCACTTCCCTTGGTGTAGGAAAAATTAGAATCACTCTAGTATTTTCTTTGATCTCGGGGAATCTTTAACCCCGTCGGCCATCTCAGAGCGTAGGGCCTACGTGGTTACTTGTTATTTACCCTCAGGTTCCCAGAAGGCACAGAAGTGACATTTAACTGCATCTCCAACACTATTGGAGAGAAGACGACCTGGGTGATTCGGTGTGCTGGAGGGTCCTGGGTGGGGCAGAGGTCTCCCTCGACGTGTGCAGTCGAGGAGAGCCCCGAGGAGGACCTACTGGCCGTCGGCAACAACTCCTGCACCTGGAGGAACACGCACCCGAACCTCGTCACTTTCCTCAACGACAGGGAACTTACAGAGGATGTGACAGAGCTGCCACCTGGTACCGAACTGGTGAGGTCCACACTTGACACATACTGTGCTGCCGACATCCTCTTTACCCTGACACATACTGTGTAGCCTGCTTCTTCTGTACTCTGACACATAGTGTGTAGCCTACGCCTTCTGTATTCAGACACATACTGTGTAGCCAACACCTTCTGTACCCTGACACATAGTGTGTACTATACACCTTCTGTACCCTGACAAATCATGTGTCGCCTACTCCTCCTATTCCTTGAAACATAGTGTGTACTTGATGCAACGTAAAGCAAATAAGTTCTATCGGCAAGAGTTAACCACTTTGCCTGGCTGAAACGACAAGACATTTGGACAGGCAAGATTTTCCTCATCAGTTCCACCTCTAACAACACAAATAAGCCTATTAAAGTATTTCTGGTCACCGTTTATAACACGAACAGTGTCCTGCAGTACGTGCGATAGCCCCTCCCCATCGTTTGCAGGATTGATTGCTACGACTGGTGTCCATAAAAGTGTATAGCCCTTCCAACAGGATCAGTGTATGATTGAATTCCATTTTCTAAAGAGCTCCCCCCCAAAAATAAAAAAATAAATAAAAAATAAATAAGAAAGACGTACGGCGGGTTTTATCAAGTGACCAAATTGTGCTGGAAATCACCTCCAGTCTACTACTTTTGACGCTAATAAGAGTTTTCTCTAAAATCTTTTGTTGAAAACTACTCGACAATGGTCTTAATTTTAGGGAGGTATTAAGTAATCGCTTATTTTGAAAACTACTCGACAATGGTCTTAATTTTAGGGAGGTATTAAGTAATCGCTTATCTTTCGCAAACAACTAGACTTTTGCTAATAATTGGCTTTATGGTGACGAAGAGAGTTGTGCTTGTTGCCCAGGTTACTGTTACGCATCAAGCTGTGCTTAGAACTCTGGGATACAGCTCTTGTATATTTTTCTGAGTGATCACTGATGCTGCATCGTTGTGTAATAACTACTGCTGCATGACTACGTGGTCACTTCTATTACATGGCTGAGTGATCACTGTTGCTGCATGGGCTGTGTCATCACTGTTGCTACATAGCTGTGTCATCACTGTTGCTGCATGGCTGTGTCATCACTAATGCTGCACGGCTGTGTCATCACTATTGCTGCATGGCTGTGTCATCACTGTTGCTGCATGGCTGTGTCATCACTATTGCTGCATGGCTGTGTCATCACTATTGCTGCATGGCTGTGTCATCACTATTGCTGCATGGCTGTGTCATCACTTTTGCTGCATGGAGGTGTCATCACTATTGCTGCATGGCTGTGTCATCACTATTGCTGCATGGCTGTGTCATTACTATTGCCGCATGGCTGTCATCACTATTGCTGCATGGCTGTGTCATCACTATTGCTGCAAGGCTATGTCATCACTATTGCTGCATGGCTGTCATCACTACTGCTGCATGGCTATGTCATCACTGTTGCTGCATGGCTGTGTGATCACTATTGCTGCATGGATGGCTATATCATCACTATTGCTGCATGACTGTGTGATCACTATTGCCGCATGGCTGTTTAATCACTGTTACTGCATGGCTGAGTTATCAGTGTTGCTGCATGGCTGTGTCATCACTATTGATGCATGGCTGTGTCATCACTATTGCTGCATGGTTGTGTCATCACTACTGCTGCATGGCTATGTCATCACCACTGCTGCATGGTTGTGTCATCATTACTGCTGCATGGCTGTATCATCACTGTTGCTGCAAGGATGTGTAATCACTGTTGCTGCATGGCTATGTCATCACTGTTGCTGCATGGCTGTATGATCACTGTTGCTACATGGATGTATGATCACTGTTGCTGCATGGCTGTGTGATCACTGTTGCTGCATGGATGGCTATGTCATCACTGTTGCTGCATGATTGTGTGATTACTGTTGCCGCATGGCTATCTAATCACTGTTACTGCATGGCTGAGTCATCACTGTTGCTGCATAGCTGTGTGATCACTGTTGCTGCATAGTTGTATCATCACTGTTGCTGCAAGGTTTTGTCATCACTGTTTCTACATGGCTGTGTGATCACTGTTGCTACATGACTGTGTGGTCACTGTTGCTGCATGGCTGTGTGATCACTGTTGCTGCATGGCTTTATCATCACTGTTGCTAATGGCCGTGTTATCATTGTTGCTGCATGACTGTGTGATCATTGTTGTCGCATGGCTGTTTTTTGATCACTGTTGCTGCGTGGCTGAGTCATCAATGTTGCTGCATGGCTGTATGATCACTGTTGCTGCATGGCTGTATGATCACTGTTGCTGCATGGCTGTATGATCACTGTTGCTGCATGGCTGTATGATCACTATTGCTGCAAGTCTGTCATCACTATTGCTGCATGGCTGTCATCACTGTTCCTGCATATGTGAGTGATCTCTGTTGCTGCATTACTATATGACCACTTCCGTTGCATGGATATGTTGCTTTTTTATCACAGGTACTGCATGGTTATGTTGCTATTTCATCACTGTTGTCCATGGTTATGTGGTCACTAATGCTGCATGATTACGTTGATGCATGGTTATGTTGCCCTGTGGTTACATGCTGCATGGCTATATTGCTGTGTGATTACTGCTGATGCATGGCTATGTT
>JAYMFT010277507.1:0-10537 GCA_038088735.1 Panulirus argus | reverse complement strand
GGAGGGAACAAGGAGAAGTGAGAGACCAAATTGGAGGTGGAAAGATGGAGTGAAAGGGATTTTGAGTGGTCGGGGCCGCTTCATAATTAGTCAAACAGTGGGTGTGTCCACCGTAGAGTTCTCCATCAACCGATCGGTAAGTAAGAAGAAGAACACCAAACACGTATATAGTGACAACATAGGAAGAAATTTCTGGCGCCGTCTTCTGTTGCTAAACGCTTGGCAACGTTTCCTTTATCATTTTTAATTTCACGCCAGGAAACGCGGTTTATTTCCCCTTTTAATTCTAAGTGCGTGCGCGCGCGTGTGCGTGTTACACGTGGGTGCCGTCAACATGATAATAACTGGACAAAAGCTCCATCACCGCCCGGCTGGGACAGCAACAAGAGAGCGTCCGGCTGGCACCAGTGATGCCCTTCACTTGTCGCCCACATCAGCCGCTGACACTACGAATTATTCATGCATACAATTACCGGGTGGGTGTTTGGGGGGAGGCCCCCCCCTGAGTGAGTGAGGGGAGGGTAGGGGACCCACTTGAGCGTGAGGAGAAGAAGGGGGAAGGGGGTTGCGCCCCGTGCGTGCGGGTTTGCGTGAGGCGCGGCGCCAGTCCGGTAGTCGGCCAAACCCCACAAGGACCACATAAACACCTCCCATTATGACTGCCGGGTACTTCGGGTCTGTACCCTGGCTCATCACCCTGCCAGCCCCGACCATGTTGGTTTATGGCCCCTCGTGCTGATGGTCCCTGCAACCCGCAGCTTCACCCCAGCAGTCTCCCCAGCACCTGGGGCGTGGGACGCACGGCACCATGTGTGTCCTGTCAGGGTTTGGGCCACCTGGGACGCACCTCGATAGCTGGTGTCGGTCGAAGGTTACTGGCCGGGCAGGGTCGCAAGGAACACATGTTAACCACCTGAGCACGACGGTGCGATCCTGAAGCACATCGGTACGACCCTTGAGCATGATGTTACAACCCTTCTTCGTGGCGTATGACCCTTGAGGACGACAATACATCTCTTGGGTATGAATCGATCTTTGAGTCGTCCATACAGGGTCAGGTCAAAGGATACATACTGTCGTGCTCAAGGTTCGCACCATCGTGATTATGGGGTCAAGTCCCCCGCTGGCCCGTGGATCACATCTGTCTCAGGATGAAGAAAATTTCACTCGGTAGGGCAAGGAGGCCAGGACGACCTGTCAAGTACTGGGGCAACAGGTCTGGCCGGTGCTGATGACGTCCCCACCTTACATAAGCAACCAGGACCTATGGACATTACGAATGAAGCCTTGGCCTGAGCTGTGCCCGTGACTGTAAAGATTGATAATATTCTAAAATTTATATAAAATCGTTGAGAAGTAAAACTATCTTTTATTGATGCAGTGCGCGGGCTTATGGTATGTGACATCTATCAGCGTTGTCAACATTAACCAGTCAGCCAACAGGCAGTTCAAACGCTGAACCAGGTTCTCCTGGGAGACAAACCCCCTCATATCGGAGGGTGAACCCCCTCCCTAACCCACGGAAGGACAACCCCCGCCCTCAGGAGGACAAGCACCGCTCACAGGATAACCCCCTACCCACAGGAGGAGCCCTTGGGGTGGAGAGGGAATAGAAACTGACATGTCCGTTGGTATGTGTACACGCGTGATCTGCCAAGTGAAGACTGTGGCCCCAGACACTGTGGGGTAGATGAGGCTGGCTGGCTGGCCAAGTAACCACAGCATGAAGCAGATAATGTCAAGCTAATGCCACGGGACATTAAGGCTCTCATCCACGGTGTTGTAATTGGATTACAACCGTAAACCATAAATATATAAATATATCACAGTCAGATATTTACAGACAGAGACGATAATCTTTTAGTTTTTGATTTTCTTGCTTTTTTGCCGAGTTGGCGAATAATATAATGCTGGTGGTAATGCTGGTTATAATTCACGGTAAGCGAGGTATATTACAGGGCCTCAGCGTGACCTGCCTTCTCCTGCCAGACACGGCAGACTCTCTGTCTGGACACGACGAGAGAGACAGTCCTCAGTTTACGATACTGAGTTGTGTACTGAATGACTTGTGTCTCGTTATATTCCTGACTCTGAACCTAGCTCCATAAACTAGTCAGTATGACATGGTTACTGTGATATTGTTGTGGTAACTTAATTCATGTAACATAGTTGTTTTAACTTAGTCTTTATAACGTAGCAAGTGTGCTAACTTGATCAAAACAAAGATACAAGTCCAGATCGACGACTTTATTTAAGTCTCTGACGAGTACCTTAGTGGTGGTGCAGTTGGTGCCGCTGGAGCTGTCATCATGACGGACGGTGTCACTGACAACATCAGGCACTGAGTCATGACCTCCTGACCTTACTCATGTACTTGAGATACTTTTAAGTGACCTAACCTGATCTAGTTCGTGAAGACGTAGTTCGTGGTCTCCTGACCTGACCTAAATGATATTTTCAACACGTGATTACCTGACCTGGCTCATCGAGAGAAGACATGACCTCCTGTCTGACCCAGGCATTAGTGGCAACTTATGAGGACAGTTCTCATCTGGCTCATACACCCTTACCTCCGACCTGACCCAGCATGATGAGGGAGATACTTGAGGTCACGAACATCCTTCGTGATCCTCTGACATGATTAATCCCTTCAGCAAAAAGGTAACGCCTTTCACTACGACGGGTAAGCCCTTTGGTATGATTAGCTCAACCTTCCAAGCTAACTCCTATGGGTCGTGCTCAAAGCTTGTTCTTCTATGCTCAGAGGAGTAAGGTCGAAAGCCACAACTTCACTACATCACATATACCGACCTAACCTTACTGACATGGCTCAAGCAGGTGACCTATGACATTTGTGACCTTGTTGGCTTGGTCATTTAAGGTAATCTATGACCTGACCCAGCAGTAGACACACTACCGAGCTGGTCCGACCATCTCTCGTGACCTTCAGAACAGACACAGATCACACACACGTTCCGCATCATGACTAAACTACAGACAACACGTAGAGCCTCGAGCCAAGACACGCACCTGTTCTCCAAGGTTACATCTGCCTGGATCTGTGAATGGTTCAGGTAGTTGGTGGTCAGCCCACACCGCCAGTGAAAGTGCTCGTCCGCCGCTCACATACTAAATACTTCGTAGACTACGAGAGCTAATTTGTTTGCTGGACTCTGAACAGTAATTTGTTTGGTGACACAAGTGAATGACAATCATTTAAATGCCACACATCCATGGAATATAAATCGCTAAATTAGAAATAAACGTAGATTTTGCTTCTAAAAGATACCACGTAATGATATAGACCCACATTGTTTCTTACTTCAAAAGATGATATCAGGACAGATATAATGAGATTCAAGAATATATGAATATTCAATTGGCGCGCCTAACGGCAAGGAAAGCCATCCCCGAGCAGCGGTTGTTGGTAGGTGGCACCAGTGGGTGGTGGGTGGTTAGGAACACTAGTGTGTTGTGGGTGGAAGGGGGGCGGTGGCAGGGGGACATCAGTGGATGGAGCTTGGCTGAAGGTGGGTAGCAAGAGGCACCACTGGGCGGCGGGTGGTATGGGGGCATCATTGGGTGAAGGGTGTTTGGGGAAATCTTTAAAAGGGGGATTGCAGGGGGACACCAGCGGGTGGTGGGTGACAGGAGGTGGGTGGCAGAGGAGGTCTGACGGCATCAACGTGCCAGGAGAAGACAGCTGATCACGGCAATACTCCTAATCACAGGCGAAACATTTGCCTGAGGGACGTCATGGTGGTCGCCCGGAGAACCTGACGCTGTGGGCACCCGCGACTGACGGTGTCAGCCTAAGGCCACCCTCTAGCGGTGTCAGCCCGGACCATCCTCCGGCCACACAAGATGGCATCAGCCTGGGACCTTATGGTTCTCAAGGATCTCCAATCAATATTAAGTCTCCTGAGGTAGTGTTGACCAGTACTATAACTATCTGTCTACATGTACCTATTTTTATCTATCTATCTATCTATCTATCTATCTATCCCCGGTAAAATATCTTAAATTCAAAACTGGATAAAATACGTAATATCTACATCATCGGGTGCCCGTGCATCACGTTCATGGTAACCTGCACAACAGGAGTTATGCTACTGAGAGTACACAAAAGTTTACTCTCAACATCATAACTCCTGTATCATCGTTGCTTTCACGCGCCAACATTTCAGGGTTGCAGAAAGTAATTCTTAACGTGCCATTAGTTACATCCACTGAAAAGAATAAAAAACAAGATTTCATAATCTACTGGAAAATTATTAAATCAACGTCTACCAGCTACAGTAATGAGGATCTTTTGAAGGAAATCAATACACATTACCGGGTCAGAACTACTGCTACAGGACGTTCACCCTTTGGGAGTCAGTGCTAATCCACCCCTGGGATAGGCCTATACATGACACACCCCAGTGGGAGTGCTACACACCGCTGAGGGAACTTTGCAACCCCTGGAAAAGCTCTACACACCCCTTGGGGGAGCACTGCAGGCGGTCGGCCACGGGGGTCTGACAACAGCTGCCTGTCAGCACTTGTCAGGAGGGTCACATGTGAGGGGCATGTCAGCTGGGGTTACCACCACCTACCACCTGTGGTGCCGTGATGGGCTAACAGGAGCTGGGGTGTGGCGGGGGACAAAGGGTGCTGGGGGACGGTTCTGGCAGATGCTGTGGAAATTGGATAATAATGCGAGGTGGATCAGATAGACTAAGGCTCCTCACCCGCCACAGGTGGAGGCAGGAGATGGTGAGTGGAAGCATAATATGATACTTGCTCCTTACTGAGGCCATGTGGTAGTGGTCACCACAGCCTGACACAATGAAACCATAATCGTAACATATAAGACCTGGCAGACTCCCAGTGGAATGTGAGTGTACACATATAGCACGTGAGGAGACCTCGTCTACCATATGAGCGTCCATATGGCCTCCATCACGTGAGTCTCCCACGTGCATACGTATGTTATAACAATTAGCGCACGCTTTCTAAATTACGACGGCAACTTCACCCTGTTACGTAATCTGCTGCCGCGCCCAAGACCTTTCCCTGTGCTAAATTCTCTTTCTCCCTTCACCTATACAATGTTATTCAATGTTATTACCGTCCCAAGAGGCCGGGCCACCGTCTGCGGGCGCCCTGCCAGCAGCAGAATAACGCACGCACCTTTATCACTGCAGATATACGAGTCACCAGCCAAGACAGTGTGTGTGTGTGAGTGGGTTACCACGAGACAGCTGCCAACCAGTCGTGGTAGAGCGTCTAGATTTCATTTCATCTTCGTTGCCTTTGTTCTTCTTGTTCTTTGTTATGAGGAGCATGGAGGCGAGGTGCTTAAGCTCAACTAAGTTCTATTTTTGAGCATTTCCACGTTCGTTGGATTAATATCCCAGAAGTGGTGAGCAGCCGCAAAGGCGATTTCGTCTGACCAAAAGCAAGTGTTCGACTTGTGTTTATCCTGGAGAAACTACCAGTCCTCTGGCAATCTTAGATGTGTTATTTGGTCTTCTAGAGCTTTAAATGGCATGAGGTTTATACATACATACATACATACATATACATATATATATATATATATATATATATATATATATATATATATATATATTCATCCGCTTTACATAACATCGTGGAGAGCCTTTTAATGTACCTATACCTTAAGCTCTCTCCCAGAATAATCACTCAGAGATCTTCCACAATCTATCCCAAAGTCTCAGGTTTCCAGACATCTTCTGGCTTATCTTCTGAAATTTCCAGTCAACCTCTAGGACTCTCTCATGTTCAAACCTTTCTAGTTAATCTCCGTAATTCCAACATCTGGATGCCTCCAAACCATCCCCTGGAGCTGTCCTAATATCTCCACTTACGTCCATGTTACCTGAAGTTTCGGGTTTTTCAGCTTTGCTCTGGAAGTCCATCATGTCCCCAATTTCCTGATGCGGTCAGGAACAATGACTCAACGTTCTTATCTCTCTTCTGGATCTCCAGCCAACCTGCGGTCTCTACCATTCCTCTGGACTGGTGTGTAGTCATCGATGAAAGTGTGATGATCTTTTGATTTTCATGTATCTTCTTATATCCGTTTATGCTGGGTCTTGTGTCACCTCAAAACACTTTTCAAAACAGCTTTGACCTCAACTTTCCGTGGTGGGTGATGTTCTTGGAGGCGTCTGCATTGCCTTCATCGTCAGGAAAAATGTTATTACGACCAAAATTCAAACTTATGCGATGAGCGTACGTGAACCCACTTAGCTATTCCGTTTGAAGACTAGAGCGCAAGAGACTGAGGTGCTCCCCAGTGCTGATGATGTCCTGTGACCTGGGAAGTATGTCAAGGTCGGAGCTATTCCGATCTGGTTAGATGTAAATGCAAAGTTTTTTTTTACTTAAAGGAGAACGGATGTCTTTGCCGACTTTAAACTGAACCAGCGGCAGCGTTTAGCACATGCAAGTCAACCTCAGGTGCTTTCTGTATACACTAACCAGGAGGCATCAGTGTAAACTCCCATGTCAGGTTTACTGAGTTTGGTTACATCTTATCCCGAGCTGTGACTCACGTGATCAGGTGCAGACAAACAACGGCAGGGGTGCCAATCCCTCGCCCCGCACGCCTTGACCTTGAGTTAGCTTGGAGGAAAATTTGACGCCATTATTTACTACAGCTTGAATGAAAACGCAAAAAAATTAAAAATTTAACCTTTGACTTCTACGAAAGGGGAGAAGTGACGCATATTCAATTCAAGTAAAGCTCATGAAGCTGTAGGATTCATCCTGCTTGAATTATCATGCTAAAATCCTATATACAAGACTCACTATATTGTAGGTCCCACCACATGAGACTTACAAGCTTTTACGACACATCCTACAAGACTCAAGAGGTTGTAAGACCCATACTATAAGACCCATTAGGTTGTGCGACCCATCGTTTGAGAGCCACAGGGTTGGAACACCCGTCACGCCAGACAAACATTCCCCCACTGGGAAAGATGTTGTCGCAACAGAAAGGTTAGTTGATAGAACCGTCAGCGCCAACAATGCGCAGGCGGCTCCTCTTCAAATCAACGACCATCTAACATGAATAAAACAACAGAGCCTCGTCAGGTGAGCCATCATGCCCGCCTGCTCCAAGGCTGAGAATGGAGTTGGATGCAAATGTTTTGGTGGACAACGTATGAAAAAAAAAAAAAAAAAAAGATACCAAGTAAACCAGTTTGTGGGACAGGTTTCTGGGTAATTCCAAACTCTGCAGGTTGGTTCTAATTTGACAAAAACGAAGCATCGGAAATCTGACAATTGGGTCTTGCGAGGATTACACGTAAGAGAGATTGATAACTTTACATGCAAGGCGGAGAGAGGAGAGTAGTTGTTGCCTTTGGAGATGAGACAGATAACCCCCTGATATGGGAGGTGAAGTATCTTAGATCAGTCCCTGGTTATACCTGACCGGACCCAACCGTAGGGAGGCAAAGCTTCTAAAAATGATTATAATGATGCAAGGTTATCGCACAGCGAGGCCCCAGCCTCCTCCACTTTCCTTCAGCAGGTCCAGTGACCACTCCTCCACACCGTCCTATCGCTAACCCAACTCATGCTCGGAATATGAATTAAGAAATGCGAAATACCTTTCAGGTAAGCTTTCTATACAATACAGTACCACTATTCTCTTTCCTTAGCCGACATTAGAAGTCTTCAACTATCTGTCAATAAATTTCCTGTCAGGTTCAAGTACTTTCTCCTCCAGGGCCGGAAGTCGCATTTTTCTCTGCAGGTTTTGACTCATGACGTCTCAGCCTGACACCTTCATGCACGTGCCGGTGTTTGTACACAAACATTTGCCAACGCCTCAGTCCTCGAGCAACACGTGTTGATTGTTTGTTTCTCTGTTTGCTTGTATAATCACACACACACACACACACACACACACACACACACATATACACACACACACACACACACACACACACACATATATATATATATATATATATATATATATATATATATATATATATATATATATATAAACAATATAGCACGGAACCCTTGACTGTCATCAGGTCATAAGCTGCAGGGTGGAGAGAACCGTGCCATGGAGTGTATATATTTAAAGTCTCGAGCGCTCTCCCGCACTGGTGGTACTTAAAAGAATGAAAGAATTAAGAATGCTGGAGGCTTGGGGAAGGCAATTCCTTCTAGTGGTGTGTTGGAAAATGTTACGTTTGATAGACTTGGCTTAGGTGGCTTAAGAAAAGGCTTCATAGCAAATGATATGAAAAAAAGTCTTTCGCTGAACATTTTTCCTTAATCCTGCTTACTCTCACTAAGAACGATTCACTTTATGCCTTTTCAATTCCTTGTTACTCCGGGTATAACTATCCACTCCGTCTTTGTATTTGAAATCTCGACCATATGGATGTAATTATTTTCCGATCAGTCGTTTACCTGAGATAGGATGGTGAGGTAAAGGCCTCACTTGTCACCGAACATGTGGACTTTTCATCAAAACCAAAGACTTCTCAAAGTCCCGAAGAAAACTTTGCCTTCCCACGTGAATAAAGCTTTGGAAAATTCGTTTCTGTTTTCCGTTATAAGCCATTGCGTGCAGACGCTGCCCAACCGTCCGGAGGAGAACGTTTGGTCATTATTCACGCGGAGAGCCATATTCCTAGCGGTGAAAGTGTCGCCAGCCTCTCCGGTCATTGTCTCATCTGACGATAACTGCTTCGTTTATTGGAAAGGAATCGATATCGCACGCTGGAATATCTCACGGGGCCAATACGTACCTTGATATCTCCGTAACCAAAGCCCGCTACGTAATCCACCCTTTGCCATACTCAGCGACACAGTTTCCAATATGAACGAGACTATAGAAGTGTCTGTTGTTTGTGGCACAGCCCAACGCGGATGATGGTGACTCCAGCGCGTCATATGCGAGAGAGTGAACCCTACAGTCATCCGTCTTAAGGCAGTACTTCAAGATAAGAATGCCCACAAGTTTTCTTCATATCGTCTTACAGCTCATGATAATGCTGGTGCGGGCGACAGTGTTACAAAAAGTTTTAAGTTGTGCATTTAGAGGACACAGGGAGAGGGGAGAGAGAGAGTTCTGGGCGAGGAGGGGGGGGGGAGGAACATCTTGGCCATTATTCATAACGCTGAGTAGACCACAGCATCCACGGTGTAATAAAAGATAAGACAGAAAATCGTCACAGAGGCAAAGGAGCAGAGGCGTGACAGGGGGACCTACAAATGCCAGTCATATCGCCATGGTGACAGAAGTTTGTGACAAAAGAATTATACAGCGAGTGATATTGAGAAGGGTTGATAGAGATGTGTGACAGGGAGAGCTGTGCTGCTAGTTATATGGACGGGGTAACAGAGGGGCTCAGGTACATTATATATGGCCGAAAAAGATTCCAGTCAATCAACAAAGTACGCCAGAAAAATTTACACCATCTTCTCCGTATCGTGAAGCGAAGGACAGATCAGCGTAAGTCATCGTCTTTGAGAACTTAGAACGAGTATCAACGTCCTTTGCCAAAGGGTTGACAATATGAACTTCATTCAATTTCAGACATGAAATATATTTCCCCCCACTAAGCTACTCAGGTTAACTTTCACAAAGCCTCGCGTTGAGAGATAACTTATTGAGTTATGAAAAAAGTGCTATTATTCACAGGGGCTTTTACGAGGATATGATCTCGTGAATGTCTAACTGAGTTTATGGCAAATTATTTACGAGACGGAAAATGTAGCCGCAGAGACAAAATCATGAACTGTCTCTATTTCAATATCCTTTCGTTTCCCTTTCTACAGTAGCCGACATGGCATAAACAAAATCATGCATCAGTCATGACAGTATCGGGTGAAAAGGTAAGATTAATAAGTATGTGCAAAAAAAGACTGCAGGGAGCATTTGATCTAAGCTCCTATGGTGTTTATGAATACACAGTCTTTAAAGATGGAAAGGTTTTAAGGAAGAGAAGACGAAACCCGGAATTGAAGTCTTTGGTCAAATCATCCTTTCTTCATCGTAGTTGCTCAGCCGAGAAAAGTGTCCTATGTTGCTTCAATGTATCGATCCCTACATCTCTGTCTCTCTATTTCGAGGTGAGCGTCAGGGAAGTTTTCTTCGGCAGGGTTCCTCACCGCCATGAGTAAATCTTACTCTCATCCTCACCACCAGTCCTCTCACACTCTCCCTCCTTCCTCCTCCTCCTCCCTCCACCTCCCAGGTAGTATGCTAAGGGATCTGTAATGTTGATTTATATTCTGCAGCAAGAGCACCCGCGAAAATTATTTTCCTCTCTGACTGGCGTGTGAACGATAAAGTATGTTGGTAGCGGGGAATTTTGCATCTGAACCTGAAACCTTCACAATCCACTTATTTCCCGAGGCTCAGGCCGTCACTCTGAAGATGACATGGTATTACGTTTTTATAAAGTCGACCTGTTTTTCCCAGCGCCATTGGCCGAGAGAGAGAGAGAGAGAGAGAGAGAGAGAGAATATATATATATATATATATATA
>JAYMFT010277496.1:0-10537 GCA_038088735.1 Panulirus argus | reverse complement strand
GGGATTCAAGGTCCTTGAGGCGTGCAACAGGTGTGTTTATGTTGGAATAAGCACAAGCACCACCTTTGAAACGGAAATGCGAGTGCGCAGATGGTCGGTAACCTCGTGGCTGATAAATCATCTTTGTCGTCTACCGAGGCATATCCGTAGTGTGTAGCACAACGTAAGATAAAACTGTTAAATACTCCCTAGTAAAGCCATAACCCAGTCTATAAATATGAGACTTTGCTCCAAAATTGAACATCAGAAGCATTTTGAGCTGACTGAAAGCAGCTGGTTGCAGAGAATGCTAATCTAAACTATTACAAATCTAGCTTAAGCGGCGGTACTCACTGTCAACTCGACACTGGAATAATATACGTTACTGTTGCCAACTATATCTGTATATGATCCCAGCTATGATATGCACGACGGAGAGGTACAGGACCTGGACCTCTGTTCCTATGGTTTTTGTGGATTAAAAACACAAAGCGTCATGCAAGCGAACGCTTCCAGCAAAAAGACTTTCTGACGTATAATACATGGTGAAGCAATCATCTTGCGCGCGCGCGCACACACACGGGGTCCACGAGCTGAGAAACTCTGTCTGTAGTACACAAATGGCAATGATAAATATGTGCACAGTTACTGTTCTTTTCGAACTGCTAAACAGTTTATTACTTTTGATTTTTTCTATTCACGATGCGTTTCAACGACGGAGAAATGAAAAAAAAATAAAGAGGACGGAATGAAAGACAAAAGATAATACAGAGGAGGGAAGGGAAAACGATACGGTAACTTAGAAGAAAAAGAGAAAAGAAGATCAGGGAATCGAAGAGTGCGGATAAGAGCAAGAAAAAA
This sequence comes from Panulirus argus, assembly GCA_038088735.1. Taxonomy (NCBI): domain Eukaryota; kingdom Metazoa; phylum Arthropoda; class Malacostraca; order Decapoda; family Palinuridae; genus Panulirus; species Panulirus argus. Next base: position 9,697 of record JAYMFT010277496.1, on the reverse strand, counting down.
AAAAAGAAGAGGAAAGGCAGGAAGAAAGAAAAAAATACAAAATCTGCATCACTAAAATAAATTCAGCTTTAATTCTATTTTTCTTGAGCTGACTTACTGGTCTCATTTTGGTAGACAGTTAAGGTAATATAATTTTGTCTTACGAGGGTAATCGATTTTTGATTTTCTCTGTCGTGTATTGAATGATTTACTAATCAAACGATAAATGTATAAAGGAATACAAAAAGAGAGAAAAAGAAAAGCTGTTATAGACTGTCTATGCTAAGATAGAAAAAGAAATGCTATTATGGATCGTCTACGCAGAGCCATAAAGAAACTAGTTACCCTTGAAATTTTATTTTCTATAATATTCAATTAGAACGTTTTCCTTTATTTTAGGGTAACTATATAAAACTAAATACCTACTACGTACCGTTAATAATAATAATCATCAGTAGTTTCCCATACGGTTTTTACATCTTTGATTGTCGTCATATAAATAGTTTTCGTATAATGTACAGAAGAGATATGTAAAACTAATCGAGTAATTGCTATTAACATCAGAGTTTCTTTCATTATTATCATTATTTGGTAAACCATTGTTGTCATGCACAACTCACAAAAACATACACACTCTCTCTTAAGTGATACTTCACACATAAATACAAACCCGGCTTATGTCCGTAATGGCACTTCGAGAACACACATTGGACCTGTGCTAGTAATGGCACAGCCAAGACTGCGCTGTCGTTTTGTCCGTGACTGGAGCCTTTAACATAAAAAAAACCCATGCCGGACTTAGTTCTGAGGGATGTTTACGCACGCACGCTCTGCGAATGGAGTTATCAAACTAGGAATGTTACTGTTTCCAAGAAAAGTTTGGGAGTGTATCTGACACATCCAAAACGATTATGTACTCGCGACACTTGCCAGATGCCTCTGGTATTATTGTATAGGGGTACCTAGTGAAAGCACTAGGATCCCGATTCTTCTATTAAGAAATAAAGTATTTAAACTGAAACTGATAATTGTGTATGCCTATGGGTTAAGAAGCAACAGGAAGTTCTTCCTGTCTCTTTTATTACTGTTTTAAAGGAATGAATTTTTTTTTTTTTTACATTTGTATTGAGCGGACAGCATGCTGTGATATCTTATCACAATTACTGTATCATGAAAACAAGGAAACATATTGGTTATAATGACTTGAGAAATAACATTCGAAGACATTCATTCCTATATTTTGTTAAGACTTTAAAGTCCAGTAAGGGATGTGGAGGGGAAAGGGTCTTATGGAATATCTGGCAGCCCATCTTAAGCTGAAGGAATATGGACAGACAAAGTTTAGTAATGTTACAGTTACGCTTCTTGCTTATAAAAGCGTTAAAAGTGGAAGTTTCTATCCAGATCGACATACGTCAGATGTATTATTATTTTACACCTGGGAAACTAACGTATATTTTGGGGCTCCAAAAATAATCAGTATTTGAAAAGATGAGACGCTAATTTTTCTTTAGACCATCACCTCTTTATTTACGCATTAAGAGCAATGGCACGCAGCATTATAGAAACGAGGAAAAAGTTTCCCTTTGGCAGTTAATCTTTCCAGATTAGGCTGAAAGTTTGCTTGAAATGATGTTTTTATTGTCTTCTCCATGACACTACACAACTGATGCTACTCTTTTCTTTTTCATAATGTTTTGCTGAAGACAAAGAAAAGTGATTCGTGAGTGTGTGGGTAGAGGAAAGTGTGAGTGTGTAGGTAGGGGAGAGTGTGAGTGTGTGGGTAGGGGAGAGCGTTAGTGTGTAGGTAGGAGAGAGTGTGAGTGTGTAGACAGAGTAAAGTGTGAGTGTGTGGGTAAAGGAGAGTGTGAGTGTATGGGTAGAGGAGAGTATGAGTGTGTGGATGAAAACAAGAGTTCGTGAATCATTACATAACTCACCGGATGACATCAACACTGGCCGGCCGACCTTGTACGTAACTACCTTTGAATCTGTCATCTTAAGCAGATGGGTTGCGCCCCGGTGCCAGACCCGACCTTGACATATTCTCACCTAGAGGCACTTTTGAGGAGAAGAGGTGTATGGTCAAGGTCGCAGGATCCATTACTTATCAGGAGTGGCTGGTGAAGCTACCCGTTACCCGTGTCTAGAGGTGTTGCTGGTTTTGTGTCCACCCTCGCCATAAAGGACGAGAGAGAGAGAGAGAGAGAGAGAGAGAGAGAGAGAGAGAGAGAGAGAGAGAGAGAGAGAGAGAGAGAGAGAGAGAGAACTATAAAGCAGGCGGTCAGTCGAGGAAAAAGACGCACAAATTAATTTTTCTCTACTTTACTGTTAGTCGAAATTTTAATTCATCTTGATTTCTCGTTAATGGCTTGGGTCGGTAGGCTGGGTCGGCAGTGTTGCCACTATCGATTAAAAAGACGCGAGGTGTCAGTTGGAGGCCGTTGGCGGCTGGCGCGCTTGCTGGGTGACGGTTGGCCGGACGAATATGGCCGGTTATTGGGGCGCGGGCCGCCGGCTCCCCAAGCCTACAAGACCCGGCTGGCGTCCTTCTCCCCACCACCACCTCACCATCAGTTTGAGCATCACTTGGTCCGTAATCCGTGCGCTTGTGCACAGTACAGGAAGTTATGATACAAACCCAAGACGGGACCGTATTAAGCTCACATCCATTGAGGTGCTGTGAGAATATCGGAGACAACTTCTTAGAAATAAACGACGTGAATGTACAATAAAGAAAGCCTGTAACATTTGACGTATGTTCTAGAGCATTCATACACAACAAACTTAACTAGAAAAGGCTTTAGAATCTTTTCACTGTTCTCAACACAATGAAAGTGTGGCTAACTTTAAAAAAGCCGTGAAAAATATTCTATTCTATAATAAAAGGTCAAACAATTCAGATAACAACAACAACAAAAAAAAAACGTTCAATTTTCAAAACAAATTAAACATACCTGAGTCAGCCGTCTGGAAACTTTTCTCTCAACCTTTTACCACAACGGCCGACGATCCAACACTATATGTAAACAGGACTAGCGTATACTTACCATGGTCATGACTTAAGATAAAAAATATTCAATATTGCGATCAAGAATCCTGTGACGCTAACCTCATGGTCACCGAACAGGACAGTACGAGCCACGATCACTGCAATGCCTGCCCTGCTCGTGTATAATGGCGTGATCTTTGACCTGACATTTCACTGTCAGGTCAAGAGTCCCGCAGTCATACCCAAGGATGGAGCTGCCCCGCTCAAAAGGTTAAAAATGTTTTCCATTTCTGTCACACTATATATTCTTGATACATACATCCTTCATCAACAGTACATCCTTCATCATCATAGCGAATGATGTACTCGTATTGCATCACTTTCAGTTTGGAATTCACTAATTATCCTAAAGAAAACGATATCTTGTGGTCAAAGAACATGAAAGACATTTCGCATCCAACGTAGGAGAAAGCTCTTCGACAGATCCCTTGAAATCATTAAAGAGCCAATTTACATCCATTCACACAATCGTTAGATTGTTAACTGTTTCGAACATTTACGATTCCGATTCTGCTGTGATGGGCTTTTACGATAAGTAATCATAAATGTATGTTTGATATTCCTTACTTAGAAAATTGCCGTTGTTATGATTTTTAAGTCTCTCTTTGGCTTCAGACATTTTAGAACACTTGTCATGTCGCCATCAGTATAATCAAAGCCTTTAGTAAGTCTAATTATCGTTGGTATAATTAGTGGGGACCAGGGACGACGGCTGCGGCGGCTGTGACGGGTGACGACCTGCTGTGACGAATGATGCCTGGTTAGGGCCGTGACGGGTGACCGAGGGCCGTAATGGGTTTCTTGTGACTCAGGGATGTGATAGGTGACGGGTGACTGAGGGATGTATCGGATGATCGTAACGCCGACGGGTAACTCCTCGATAATTCAAGTGTTGGTCTGGTCGTGGGCCGCGTCCCTCCCACACACCTGTTGCCTCGTTAATAATCCTGGAAGCCTCAAGCCCTGCCCACTGACCATCCACCGCTGACGTGGTCCGCCCCGTCCCGTGCTGGTGGTGTCGTGTAGCAGCACAGGTTTTTCCTGCGGGAGGCAGTTTTCTGTGTAGTCTCTTCTTCATCAATCTTCCCTTCCTCTGTACTGGAAGGCATCATTCCTTCCTTCCTCTGCACTGGAAGGCATCATTCCTGCCTTCCTCTGTACTGGAAGGCATCATTACTTCCTTCTTCTGTACTGGAAAGCATCATTCCTTCCTTCCTCTGTACTAGAAGGACTCATTACTTCCTTCTTCTGTACTGGAAGGCATCATTCCTTCCTTCCTCTGTACTGGAAGGCATCATTCCTGCCTTCCTCTGTAATGGAAGGCATCATTCCTTCCTTCCTCTGCACTGGAAGGCATTATTCCTTCCTTCCTCTGCACTGGAAGGCATCATTACTTCCTTCCTCTGTACTGGAAGGCATCATTCCTGCCTTCCTCTGTAATGGAAGGGTTTATTCCTTCCTTCCTCTGTACTGGAAGGCATTATTCCTTCCTTCGTCTGTACTGGAAGACATCATTCCTGTCTTCCTCTGTACTGGAAGGCATCATTCCTGCCTTCCTCTGTACTGGTGGGCATTATTCCTTCCTTCTTCTGCACTGGAGGCATTATTCCTTCCTTCCTCTGCAATGGAAGGCATTATTCCTTCCTTCCTCTGTACTGGAAGACATCATTCCCGCCTTCCTCTGTACTAGAAGGCATCATTGCTGCCTTCCTCTGTACTGGAAGGCATTATTCCTTCCTTCCTCTGCACTGGAAGGCATCATTCCTTCCTTCCTCCGTACTTGAAGGCATCATTACTTCCTTCCTCTGTACTGGAGGGCATCAATCCTTCCTTCCTCTCTACTGGAAGGCATAATTCCTGCCTTCCTCTGTACTGGAAGGCATCATTCCTTCCTTTCTCTGCACTGGAAGGCATCATTCCTTCCTTCCTCCGTACTGGAAGGCACCATTCCTTCCTTCCTCTGTACTGGAAGGCATCATTCCTGCCTTCCTCTGTACTGGAAGGCTTCATTCCTTCCTTTCTCTGTACTGGAAGGCACCATTCCTTCCTTCCTCTGTACTGGAAGGCATAATTCCTTCCTTCCCATGTACTAGAAGGCATCATTCCTGCCTTCCTCTGTACTGGAAGGCATCATTTCTGCCTTCTTCTGCACTGCAAGGCATCATTTCTGCCTTCCTCTGTACTGGAAGGCATCATTCCTTCCTTCCTCTGTACTGGAAGGAATCATTCTTGCCTTTTTCTATACTGGAGGGCATCATTCCTTCCTTCCTCTGTACTGGAAGGCATCATTACTTCCTTCCTCTTTACTGGAAGGCACCATTCCTTCCTTTCTCTGTACTGGAAGGCACCATTCCTTCCTTCCTCTGTACTGGAAGACATTACTCCTTCCTTCCTATGTACTGGAAGGCATTGTTCGTGCCTTCCTCTGTACTGGAAGGCATCATTCCTTCCTTCCTCTGTACTGGAAGGCACCATTCCTTCCTTCCTCTGTACTGGAAGGCAACATTCCTTCCTTCCTCTGTACTGTAAGGCATCATAACTTCCTTTCTCTGCACTGGAAGGCATCATTCCTGCCTTCCTCTGTACTGGAAGGCATCATTCCTTCCTTCCTCTGTACTGGAAGGAATCATTCTTGCCTATTTTCTATACTGGAAGGCATCATTCCTTCCTTCCTCTGTACTGGAAGGCGTCATTACTTCCTTCCTCTGTACTGGAAGGCACCATTCCTTCCTTCCTCTGTACTGGAAGGCACCATTCCTTCCTTCTTATGTACTGGAAGACATCATTCCTTCCTTCCTCTGTACTGGAAGGCATCATTCCTGCCTTCCTCTGTACTGGAAGGCATCATTCCTTCCTTCCTATGTACTGGAAGGAATCATTCTTGCCTTTTTCTGTACTGGAAGACATCATTCCTTCCTTCCTCTGTACTGGAAGGCATCATTCCTGCCTTCCTCTGTACTGGAAGGCACCATGTATCGCAAACGGTCGAAATCAGGACAACATCGTTTTCGAATGAAGCCTTTCCATTGTTTCTTTATTTTATAGCAAATATATAGTGCTACTGCCTTAAGATCATTTTAATTTTTATGTTCTCAAGTTTTAACATTTATACAGAACAGGTCTGATTATAAACTGTGAACATAGCGTGAATAAATGAATAGCGACACGAACAGTGTATATGAACCAGTCAGCTATCTTAGCTATGGAAGAGGGGCGTGGCTTCTTCGCCAACTTAGAGTACGGCGACTATAGTGTGAGACCCCACTAATGTGTGACCCCCAGTGCTCTGAGTGACTCGTGACCCAAGTGTTATCGGGTCAAGTCCAGTGTGAGGTACGGGAGGCAGCACCTCTGCCCCAGCTTCTAGGATTCATCCTGACGCTCGGGATCTGCCGACAGGATTCTTGGGAGGGGTAGCAGGATTCACTTCCCTTAGGGCCATTGTCCCAACCCCCAGGCAGAGGCGGTGGAGGGCTGCAGGGCTGGTGGAAGCGCCCCAGTCCCAGGCAGACGGCGGTGGATTGCAGCTGCAACTAATTAATCCTTCGAGATAGGTATGTACGCCAGTCCCTGGGGTCGTCCTCCGTAATCTGGTTCAAAACGGAATTTTGATCAATTCAATATATTCGTTTTAGAAATATCCATGTATGGATTTATTTCATACGTCCCTTATATCTTATCCGATTCTTTCAGATTTTGTCTCTTACCGTTTGTCTGTTTTCCTCTCTCTGACACACACTATTTCTTTTGCTCACTTTTTGCACCTGTTTATTTATATACGCATCTGTCTGTTTAGCCACATAGCACCTGGCTACCAATCTAGTATCTCTCTATACACAACACAATATGTACATACAAGTCTTGTTACGTTAACACCTAAATACATACACATCCGCGCATCCATACACATGCGTCCATACACACTAGCAAGCGTGTCTGCTTCTATGCCACAATATCATAAATGCAAACTAAAGAGGATTTAACACGAAACGTGTGACGCAGACTGTGACACATTGTCTAGCTCACAGCCTCCCGGGACGCAGACAAATCATTCCACTCCGGTGGACATTCAGGGAAATTAAAAACCGAGTCAATAGCCGAGTTCTGCTGCCACTAGAGTGCGTTGTGACCCGCAGGGAGGAGGGAAGGGGGCGCCATGATGGATGTGATTGGAAGGTTTCCACTTCTGAGGTGACACGTCCATGACGGGTTCTCAGGTCATGGCCTGTCAACGACGTTACAACCTCCATCGCCTTACATATAGATATATAAGCAACCTTGATTCGCCTCATAAAAAGGCTTTAGTACAAGTTGTTTTATTAAGGAAATGAAAGAAATACTGCAAACAGTCCATAAGTGACTGTTTGTGATGGTGGGAGGTATCATAGAGAGTGTGGCGTGAAGATGGTATGATATATCAATGTGGAGTCAGAACTTCCTATGCTAAAAGTTTATATTGGATCCGTGAGGATATTACATAAGAATATGAACGAGACTTATTTCAAAGGATTTGTTGTACACAGCAGAATACCTTTACACCATCAGAGTTGAGTTGGAAGTAAGTTTAACAATGATACGTGAAGTTTTCTAAGGGTGGGGAGGGTTTTGGATGTGACAGTAAATGTGAGGTTATTGCAGCCAGGCAAAGTGAAACATGAACGGTAATGAAGAAAATCTATTCAGACCTCCCTAAGTTTCCCAAGCGTCCAAGATTTCTCTCGTGTTCAGTGTTTCAGTGAACACGTATCGGTCACAGTTTCATCTCCCTCGTCTCCTTGGTCCACCTTTAGTAAACAAGTTTACTTTCACAGGCAGTATTATTGAATCGTTCTCATCTGAAGATCCATAGAATTAGTCTTTCAGCATTAGCTGTGTGTCATATCTGGATTTATAGATAACTAATTCAAAAGAGTATTTTCACGAAGTTTCGTATGAGAACGATCAGAATCTTCCTTTGAATAATGAAAGCACACTTGTTTCGTACAGCTCCACCAAACACATGAAAGCAGACGTCAAGATATTGATAGATTTTTTTAGAATAACATATATAAAGAAATGAAGTAAATTTCGATTCCTTAGGAAAGCTAGTTGAGGTCTTCATAGATTATGTTTACCATGAGACAATGTTTCCGTAACACACGCTATTCAACCTCACATTATCCAACATGTTTTATGCTCTTTGCAACCTTTTGATGTTTAGGCAGTTTAATGCATTCCAGGCAGCGTTCCAAATCATATAGGTTATCATAACTAAGTTCCTGTCACCACGAAGCTGAAATAGGCTTTTATCTCTAATAGTCTCAAGGGTGGTAATAAGCCCCCGTGAAATGAAATGTAGAAAACATTGGTACTGTGGGAGAGACAGTGATTAAGGCACACTGTACTGGTAAATCTAATGCGCCAGCTGCTTCGTGATTGACTCAGTGGTGTGTGGGAGCAAGTACTTAGGTGAAGTGTAAACATATGATGTTTTGTGAGGCGGTGAAGGTCGCAGGGGTTGTGTACATATGTCTGTTCTGTGTTGTGTTGTGTGCCTTCGAGCATAGTATACCCAGGGTGTGTGTGTGTGTGTGTATGTGAGAGAGAGAGAGAGAGAGAGAGAGAGAGAGAGAGAACTTACGTATTTATGAGGAGTTTCTGATATCCAAAGATGCTGTTGTCTGTACAATTGATATTTTCATTTCTTATGACTAATGCAATCATGGTTTAGGACAAAAGATAATATCCAAACAGCTTTGTTCCCGTGAGAAAGCCAAATTAAACACCATTATTGAGTTCAGTGAATATTTGCAATGTAGGGTGGGGGGGGGAGCATGCACGGTTATGAAATAAACTATTCAAAAACATATCACAGAGTCTAAGCCTCTCCCGGGTGGGCGCCGATACTGCTGGAAGGGAGGAGAGAGTACATGAATGTGTGGGTAAGTGAATGAGTGAGAGGGATGCAGGGGGTGGGTGGTTGGGAGAGTGAGAGGGGTGCAGGAGGTGGGTGTTGCCAGCACACACGACGCTCCACACACAGCTGGTTCGTACAACGCCTTCTCTTCTTTACCTTAAAGGTGATGGAAAGGCGCCTGCCACCACCACCAATACCATCCTGACAACACTCACTTTGCCAGCACCTGAGACTAACTGTGCCAGCGCTCTTATTACAACAGCACCAGACTGCCTTACTGTGTTTCTCGTTAGTCTTGTTGCACCCGTCTTCAGCCTTGTGTACTGCACCCCTGGTCAGTCTTCCTGCAACAACGTTCAGTCTTCCTTCGTGACGTTGATATAGCGTTTGGCAGTCACGCTGGTGATGTATCGACAATTTGTTAATTTTCAGAAAAAAAAACAATGAAATTGATTTACGAAACAAACATTTTTGGCCATATAAGATCTGTGGAATTTAAATATCGTCCACATATATATGTACATATACCACCAGCAGACGGATTCGAACCTTGGGTAGGGCGCCTGGCTGCCTCGGCCACACGGAGGTTAAAAGACACACACATTAGACTTCTAGTAAATGTGAATAAGAGCAAGGTTATTAAGTTCAGCAAGGTTGAGGGACGAGTTAGTTGGGGAGTGAGTTTGAATGGGAAAAAATTGGAGGAAATGAAGTGTTTTAGATATCTGGGAGTGGACTTGGCAGCAAATGGAACCATGGAAGCGGAAGTG
>JAYMFT010277485.1:0-10538 GCA_038088735.1 Panulirus argus | reverse complement strand
CAGCCAGCTCTCGGGAGCAAAAGCCAAAGTAATACCTATAGAAGAGGGAAAGTGAACCAACATTGCGGCGTAGGGCATGGGGGTCAAGTTTTGAAGTTAGCCTGGGACAGTTTATAAGTCGGACCGCTTCGACTCAACTCTCTCTAGTAAGGAAACAGAGCTAGAACAGCCCCAAATGTAGGAGCAGTGCTCCATACAAGGACGAAGCAATCCCTTGTATAAACAGAGCAACTGTTCAGAAGAGAAAAAGTTACGACATCTAAACAGGACACCCCGTTTCTTAGAGGCAGACTTAATTTCCCATAATGTGGGTTTTCAAGAAAGAGTGGATGTTACAGTAATGCCAAGTATGTTCAATGAGTCAAGAGGTGGAATTACAGAGCCGTCAAAGGAAATACGAGAGTTGTGAGGAGTTTTCGATGGGGAGATGGGTAGAAATTGGGTCTTGGAGGTATAGAATTTAACTAGATTTTGTGTACCCCACTGAGATAGATATCCTGTCTAAGTCTGAGTTTATTGTGAAAGCTGTGTCAAGGCGAGATGCAGATCGAGTGAGAGAAGACGGAGTAGAATTGAAGGGTGTGGATGAATGCAACGTTGAGCCGTCAGCGTATGAGTACACTGGATTATTTGTGGAAGAGAGAAACTCGTTGAAAAATAGGAGAAAAAGTGTAGGGGACAGACCCTTGAGGGACACCGCTGTTGATGGAAAAATGGGAGGAGGCTGATCCATCAACAACCACGTAGATAGATCGGTCGGAAAGGAAGCTAGATATCGGGGAGCAAAGTGAGGGAGGGAAGCCAAAAGAGGGGAGCTTGGAGATGAGGCCCCCGATGCCATACGCTATCAAAAAGCCTCAGATATGTCAAGAGCAACTACATATGACTCGCCAAAATCTTTCAGGGATGATGCCTAGACATTAGTGAGATAGGAGAGAATATCATCAGTGGATCTTGCCTTAAGTTAGTAAGTAACTGAGTAAATAAGTAACTTTGTCACACTGAATATACATACAACGTGAAAATCTTGGTATAGAGCTCATCCGTATAATTACAAAGGAAGAATAAGATAAAAGATACATATATTGTAAAAAACGAGAGAGGTCAGCGGAAGGTAAAGAATTATAAAGTTTTATACTCATCGGGATAAAAAATACTTAGATCTACTTGTGTGCATCATCGGGAGTGCTAGCCTTTTGCCCGATCTCAGAAATTTATACATCATTCATAATTTTTCTTACTTGTTTTATTACAATTGTATTGCATAACTTATCTAAAGATTCAGTTCTAGCTTGGAGTTTACCAGCAGTCTTTACAATTTTCTTCAATTTATTTTTGTCTTTACGTGTTAAAGTTCCATACCAGATTGGAATTGAGAAGCACAAAATTGATTCAAATACTGCCTTATAAAGCAGTGTTAATATTAACTTGTGTACATGAACGTTATTCAGCACTCTTAGAAAATGAATATGCTGTTGACACTTATTGTACAATTTTAGTGTGTTGGGAGATCCTGTTAGTTTATCATCATTAACTAATGACTGACAAAGGGATGGAAGTGAACGAATTTAGAATCAGTGAGGAGCAAGAGGGATTTAGGAAAGGTGTGGATCAGATTTTTGAGGTGAAAATGTATGTGGAAAAGTATCTAGCAAATAGAAAAAAGCTGCATGCAGCTTTTATAGATTTGTAGAAAGCATATGACAGAGTCGAGTGGAATGCTTCATGGGATGAGTTAAGGATATATGGGGTAGGTGGTAAACTGTTGGATGCTGTGAAAGCCTTCTATAGAATAGCCAATGCTTATGTAAAAATAGATGGAGGGTTGAGCAAAGATTTTGTTATACATGTGGGTGTGAGGAGAGCTGTGTGATGTCTCCATGGCTTTTTAGCATATACATTGATGGAGTGATAAGAGAGTTGAAAGCAAGACTAGGAAAAGGGGGCGCAGAGATGGAGTGTGGTGGTAAGGTATGGTGGCAAGTGACAAGCCTGTTTGCAGATGATAGTGTGTTGTTTGCTGAGAGTGAAGAGGAGTTGCAGAAGCTTATAAGTGTGTTTTATGATGTTTGTAAAGGTAATCAGTAGAAGGTAAATGCAATTAAAAGTAAAGAAATGGTGTCTGAAAGGAACAGACTGAAAATATAAACTTTGCTGAGCCCAGTAGGGTGAAAGAAGAAAGTGTATTAAACTGTATTATAGATATGGGAGAGAAAGACTGGAAGAGGTGAGAGGATATAAGTCTTTAGAAGTTATCTGGGGTAAGTTTGGTAATATGGAAGGAGAGATACGGGAGAGAGCAGTTCAGTGTAGAAGAATAATTGAGCCCCTTGATAGGATAATGATGGGTAGAGGTGTATGTATGGATATGAAGAAAGGATTAAGGGACAGCATAATCCACCTGAACTTTACTGTTACAGCTGAAATATGGACATGGAATGAGTCACAGAGGTCAAGAATCCAGGTTCTATAAAGGAGCTATTTGAGAGGATCGTGTGGTATGACTAGATGGAATGAAGAAAGAAATGAGGGAGTGTATGACATATTTGGTTTGGCAGAGAATGCAAAAGGTTCACTGTAATAACCTCAGATTGCAGTGTTTGGTCTCAGACATATCTTCTTGTCAAGTGAAGATCTTGGAAAAGGTGACTCAAACAGACTGATTATTGTTTTTTGTGATTAGTGGGTAAAACAACTCAGGTGCAGGAGGCTGCTGCAGATATGCTATTTCCATCCAAAGATAACTCAAATGTCTAAGAGGATCAGTACCTTTCAGGAGGGATTCAACATCAAAATTTCTATTTTTGAATCTCTTGTTTGGATTTTCATAAATGAATTAAGAAAAAAAAATATGGAAAATGTTTAACATGATTGCATAATGTTTGCCTTTCCAGTTTGTGACAATTCCAGTCAGTTTTGGAGACCATTTCAGGCTTTTGTAAGAGATTCTTTAGACTTGGTTGTGACTGAATCAGTACATTTAGTTTCTTCCTGGCCATTTCTTGATGAATATGAAGCCAGTAAGAGTATTATTTCATATGTTTGGCTCTTTAAAAATTATTGAGATACATTTTTTAAGGAAACCTGTAGCATTCTTATCTCAGCCAAGATGGGAGTAATTGAAGGTCCTAGATCTTTTACTGCCTGTAAGCTTTATGGGCAGTAGGTTTGGAATCTCATTCTTTAGGTAAAGATTTATGCATATCTAAAGTTCTAAGATGAAAAGAGACTGCAAGATATAAAAGTTAACTCAATTTTAAAGTCTTGGAAAATTGTCCCATTGGAGCTTTGTCTTTATGTCCAGACAGGACTCAAAGCATTTCTTGATCTCACAAAAAATTAGTGCTTTCATCCAGGCTTATGTAGATCTTTATCATCAAAGAATATTTATATAACTAGCTGAATCAAGAAGCTGGTAATCTTTTCACAGCCTGGGCTGTCTGCTAGAACCTGAGTACTATTTTGAAGCAACCTTTCCTAGGTTAGGATGAACAAGAGGTCTTTGATATTAAACAGTCATCTCTGCTTAATGATATCTCAGGATCTGATAGACTTTCTGAGATGGCTTTCTGATAGACCTTCTGAGATGGCTTTTGCATTGTCGCTTTCAGAAGAGGATGATTATGAAAGGGGACCAAAGTACCTTAAAATGGTAACCTTTCCTCTCATTTAAGGGTAAGACTTTCTTTAGTTTTGTCCTAGAGGTTTTTCTGCAAGGCCCTCCTCTTTTGTGTGTGTATGCTCTATCCCTTTTTTTTTTTTTTTTTAACCATTCCTTGATTCTTGACAGTAATAGACTTAAAGCACCATTGGTCAGTTGTGCTAGTTGTGCACCACCATGCTTCCTCCAGGCCATAATGCCAAGCCTGAGCAGGTCATTGTATTATCAATAAGTCCCTAGGAACAGGCATTTGCTGGTCTCATTTGTTTTATGGTGCTTAAAGGAGATGAGATCTCATTGATACACCTAATTCTTTTTTTAGGTAAAATGATATATAACCACCCATCAAGCAAGTACTGTCTCAGGTACCCCTAGGGCTCTTCCTGTCTTAGGAAAATGGTGATACATTTTCCAAATCTTACATTCCTGTTTAGTGCCATTTAGTGCATAAGTGTAACTTGTTAATCTAGATTAAGGTACTAAATTAATTCATTTTTTTCAGTCAGGTCGTGTGAATGAGACTTTCCCAGACTGTGATAAAGAAGTCTCTGATCTCCGCACCACCCGTCCACTTCATGTCTACGCTGAGTATGAATATATACGTGAATATTTAACAGATGAACGTTTTATTGTGAAGGATTCCTTGGAAGAAGCTGATATATTCTGGTTCACATCACATTTTAAAGACTTCAGGTTGGTTTTGAAAAGTAGAGAGGATTTTATGAAATCAGAGGAACTGCAGTATTCTAAATTGGTTTCTTTAGGAAAGTGATTGTAAGAATTCTAAAAGACTAAGTTTCCTTAGATTAGTTGGCAAGGTATATGGTAGGATAGTGATTAGTTATGGTAAAAGGATTATTAAAAACATTGTTAGTGAAGAACAAGGAAGATTTAAGAAGGGAAGAGAGTACGTAAGTCAAACTTTTGCATTGGACAAGAAACAGAAAAGATTTGAAGAAGAATATATTTGTAGCAGTTATGGATTTAGAAAAGACATATAGTAAAGATAGAAAAAAGTGCTTTGGGAAATTATGACTATGCATGGTGTGCATAGAAGACTGCTTAATATTGCTAAGAGCTTTTATAGTGGAAGTAATGCATGCATATCATCAACTGGTGGTATGAATCCTGTAAGGTTTTTGAAGTAAATGTGGGATTGTGGTAAGGTTGTATGATATCATGGATATACATTGTTTTTATGGTGAGGCATTGTGTGAGATGAGAATGAGGTGTGATGATCCTGCATGTTCATACTCTGAACACCCAGAGCTTTTTTCACTCCATTATTCCACCTCAGTAGTTTCCTTCTTTTCCTTGTTCCCTCTGTGAAGACTGTTTAATGCTGCTTATAGATTTTGTAATTGATGTAATGTATGCTTTACAGTAACTAATGATTTGAGTCCTGGAAGTATTTTGAAATGAATGTGGGAATGTGATATCATGGTTATTCATTGTTTTTTAGGTGAGGCATTGTAAGAGATGAGAATAATGTGCGATAATCCTGCATGTTCAGGTTCTGAATGCTCAGAACTTCTTTCACTCTATCTTTCCACTTCCTTGTTTCCCTCTTTTTCCTAGTTTCAACTAGTGATATATTTATCCTCTAAAATCAGTCTGTCCTAATTCATCCTCTTCATCTGTCCATACTATTTCAGTACACCTTCTCTAGTTCTCTCATACATACTCTTACTTCTGCACCTCTCCCTTACCCTATCAACTCTTATTTGACCGACCTTCCTCATGCCACGTATTGTCCTTAGATGTTTCATTTCCAGCACATTCATCCTCTTCCATACATTTTTATCAAAGTCCCATGCCTCTCATCCATACAACAATGTCAGAACCAGTGTACAACTATCAGACATGCCCATCAGTGCCCACACAGATTGTGACCTCTCTTTTTATACATTCCTCAGTGCACCCAGGACCTTTGCCTTCACACCCATTGTTTGGCTAACCTCATCTTTCATGGATCTGTTCATTGCCATGTCCATTTTTTTTTAAGGCATTGCTCGAGATAAGAATGAGGTGTGATACTTCTACATGTTCAGGCATTGAACACTTAGAGTTTCTTTCACCCCATCTTTTCACCTCTTCAGTTTCCATCTTTACCTTGTTTCTGCCACTTCTGATATGTTTACTCTCTAAGTCACTCTGTCCTCATTCATCCTTTCCATATGTCCAGACCATTTCAGCATACCTTCAGCTATCTCATGCGTACTCTTCTTACCTCTACACCTCTTTCTTACCCAATCATTTCGTGTTTGATCTACCTTCCACTCACAATGTATCATCCTCATACGTTTAATTTCCAACACATCCACCTTTTTCCATACATACTTATCTAAATCCCATGCCTTGCATCCATACAACAATGTCAGGACTAGTGTACTATCAAGTATGCCTATCTTTGCCCTCACATGCAGTGACCTCTCTTTTTACACATGCCTCAGTGTAACCAGGACCTTTGCCTTCTCATCTACTGTATGCTTAAACTCATCTCCCATGAATTTGCACACTGCCATGTTCACTCCCAGGTATCTCAAACACTTCCCTTCCTCCATGTTCTCTCCATTAAAACTAATGCTCCAATTATCTTGTCTCTTTCCCCTGCTAAACCTGGTAACCTTGTTTTTACAGTATTCATATTTACTTTCAACTTTTTCCTTTCATATCCTCTCCCAAAATTAGACACCAAACTTTACAGTTTGTCTCTTGAATCTGCCACCAGCACTGCATCATCAACAAACAGCAACTGAATCACCTCCCAGGTCCCAACAGCCCTAACAGATGGAAGACCTGCCCTTCTCCCCAAATTGTTGATAACAGTAGGGAACAGAGTAGGAGGGAGGACAGAACCTGGAGGGACACTTATGGTGATAGGAAAAGGGGTAGAGATTGATCCATCAACAACTACTGAGACAGATTGTTTGGATAGGAAACTAGACTTTAGGAAGCAAAGTAAGGGAGGGAAGCCAAAAGAGTGGAGCTTGGTGAGGAGACCATAATGCTCTACCCATTCACAAGCTTTCAATATATTGAAGGGCTACAACATAGGATTCTCCAAAAAAGATCAGAGATGAATTAACCATAGTGAAATAGGAAAGGCTATCACCAGTGGGTTTTGCTCTACAGATGTCATACTGATGATCTTAGAGAAGATCCATTACTGTGTACTGAGAGAGTGTGCCTCTGAACTTGCACCTGTGCTCACTCACCAGGTCTGTTTCTGTTTGAAAACCAAAACTTTTCCTTCTTGGAAGCATGTGTTGGTACATCCCATCCTTAAGGAGGATAAACATTCTAATCCCCTTAACTATTTTCCTGTTGCTTCAACATCTACCATTTCCAAAGTCTTTAAATCCCTTCTTAACTCTCATATCCTCAGACGTCTTGAATCTCACAATCTCCTCTCTGATTTCCAGTATAGTTTCCATAAGGAAAGATCCGTTGGTGATATTCTTTCTTATCTTACTACTGTCTGATCATATCATCTCTAAAAGATTTTGGGAAATCCTACATAGTTGCCCTTAATATATCCAAAGCATTTGACAGGGTGTGGCATCAGAGGTTCATCTCTAAGCTCCCCTCTTTTGGCTTCCCTCCCTCGCTTTGCTCTCACATATCTAGCTTCCTCTCTGGCCGATTTATCTTTGCGGTTGTTGATGGATCAGCCTTTCCCCCCTTTCTCCATCACCAGTGGTGTCCCTCCAGGTTCTGTCCTGTCTGCTACACTTTTTCTTCTTTTTATTTATGATATCCTTTCTTCTACAAATAACTGAATGTGCTCGCACACTAATAAATCAACACTGCATTCCTCCAGATCCTTCAATTCTGCTCCTTCTTCTATCACTTGATCTGAATTTTTGGTTATTAAGGTGACAATATGTACATTTAGAAGGGGTTGCTACAGGAAGAAGTACAGTTAACAGAGATACATTTAAAGGAGTGTAGTCACATGTCCCAATTGTGTTAGAGAAGAAAAACAGAGCCAGAGTGTTAGGAGAGTGGTCACAGCATTTAGGATTATGGGTTGGTTGGGTGATGATTTGCTCCAGATAATTAAGAACTAAGAACGTAAGGGCTTCAGTCTTCCTGCCATGTGTGTAGGGGGAGTTCTACCATTCCTTGTGGTTTATGTTTAAATCCTCTAAGTAAAGGACCTCACCTTTAAGGCAGGAGGATATCAAGGCCTCATGGTAGGAATTTAGATAGTTAAAGAAAGTTATAAAATTTGTAGAGTTTAGAAAGCAGAATGCAAACAAAACAAAATTGTTGTAGTAGGAAGATATCTCAATTAAGCTAGATGGCAGTAAAGTTTGGAGATTCAGGGTCCTCAAGGCATTTAACAGGTTTAGTTAAATGCGATTTTAATTTCCACCAGCTGGCAGTTTGTCTCCATAACAGTTTTCCTGATGTGGACCTTTGGTTAGCATTTCAGGCACAATATGAGTTCTTAGGTCTATTTATTATATTATACATTTTCCTGCAGCTTACTCCCTATCATACAATAATTGCATCAAAACCTTCCATGTCCCATTCTCATTACTTTCTACATACCTGGACTTAATTTTATCTTTTTGCAAGATCAACACTCTGGTTGTCTTGGTCCCCCTGTAAGTTGATGCAGTCATCATTCTTTACTTTTCTCATGACTTTTGCATCATCTGCAGACATGTTCAGTTAAGTGTCCATTCCATCAGATGTCATTAGCTTATACCAAGAAGAGCAGTGAGCTTAAGACCAAGTTCTGCAACTCACTGATTTGTGTCCTTTGCTCTTCCTTTGCACTTACGATCTTTTATTCAATAATGGGGTCTGTTTGTTGTTCCTACCACTAGATCCAGCTTCTTTACCAATCCAATATGGTACAAAGTCAGATGTTATACGGCAGTGCAGGAACACAAGGTCTATACATGCACTTTGTACGTCTAATACAAAGTTCAGTCTGTCTTAGAAGTGTAAGAGATATGTAATGCATTACCTCCTTTCTCTGAATCAGTATTGTCTCTCAATCAGAAAGTTTCTATGGTGCAAGGAGTTATACCTTTGCTCTCTGATTATCACTTTCATTGTTTCATAGATCACACATATTAGGGAGACTGTTCTACAATTCATTGTAATGTCTCACTCATGACATTTACCCCCCCCCTCCACCCCTTTGGCACTATGTTTTCTTCTAGTAATATATTGAATTATATTTCAATTGGTCTATCAAGTGTATTAGCACTCCTTCACCACATGTGAAGATATTATATTATATCCAGCTATATATATTGGTCAGGGTGTCTTAATTACAGAGTTATGCCTCCAAGACTTCTACCCCTTCTCATCTTACTGATATTGGGGTAGAAGTGTCCTCCTCTGAAAACCCTCAAAAATTTCTTGGTCTCACTGAAAATATATTAGATGCTTGGTTTGTTCTTCCAAGTTCCTTTCAGCCTTTATCAGCAAGGATATTTTTGGGTGTCAAGGTGTGGGATCTAACTTCACATCTTGTGCTTCACATTAGAGTATCTACCCTAGCCTTTTGAGGGAATTTCTTATTGGATAGATAAGAGAGATCTTTGTCATTTGACAGACACCTTGGTTCATCAGTATTGGTTTGGTTCCAGTTGACCTATTTTGTGTTGCTCTAAGTATTTCAACCTCAGAAGAGGATGTTGTGGTGGAAGAAGCAAGTCATCATTGAGGGTAAACTTTTTCTGTTTCTTAGGTTTTTCTTTAAGATCCATCGACCCTTTTTGTGGGTATGTTCATTAGATTTTGTCCATGGATAAGAATTGTGGCTTTGAAGGATAAGAAACATAACTAGAGTCAAAGCTGTATGAGCATCAGTTTAGTTTCCTTTCTGCACCCTCCCCTCTTTCCTTTCCAAAAATACATTTCTTTGTTCTGGGCAGTAACAGACCAGAGCCAGATACCAACAATCAGTGATTGAATGGTAGTGGCACAGTGTGCTTCACCATGTTTCCTCTTTATTGTGTTGTCATGTGTCTGGGCATGTTACTGTTTGTTTGTCATGTCCCTGTGAATTAGCATCCACTGACCTCTTATGTTTTATTATGGTCAAAGGAAATGAATCCTCTTATATACACCCAGTTTTGATGGTGAAATTGCTCATAGTAAAGAAATGGTTTTTCATTCTGGAGGACCTTCATTTTATGTTTATTTTCTGAAACTGAAGTATTATTAGACGTGTTTTCCCACCTTATCAGTTGAATTAGAGGGCTTATTTAGAAATGCAGAATGGAAGGCAGGTGAAGGGTCTGGCTCATAAACATGCTTTTCACAAGCCCAGAGCCAACTGTTTTTTTCATTGTATTGCTTCATGGAGCAGCCAAGGAAAACCAGTTTACCACTGGTAATCCTGAACTTAACACATTATTGTGACTCATTAAAAGATACAGATGTACAGTATGACATTGTCAGGTGCTACTTTTTGCAGTGTAGTGAACATCAGCTGATAAAGACAATGTTAAATTGACATTTTTTCATACTTGATTGCCGTTTCCTACATTAGAGATAGCAACAGGAACAGATGAAGAAAGGCCACATCTGCTCACATTCATTCTCTAGCTGTCATGTATAATGCACTGACACCACAGCTTCCTATCCACAGACATAGGAGTCTTTAGTACTATAATATATCATCATGGTGTTATTAGAGTGTGCCTGCCAGATTTACACTACGAGTAAAAATTTACCTGTGGCAAGCCCTTATCATTGGGAGTAAAGTCTTGTTAAAGAATTTCTCACTCCAAAGGAGTCTACATTTTCCTGCTACTGGAATTAGTGCTGTCATAGACTGCAGGAGCCTTTAGAAAGGTCCTGTGTAATACCAAGACTCATAGAAATAAATATAAATAATATATAT
>JAYMFT010277474.1:0-10538 GCA_038088735.1 Panulirus argus | reverse complement strand
GTATATATGTGTGTATGCGGGGGGATGGGGTATTTTTTTTTCTTCGTCTGTTTCCTGGCGCTACCTCGCTGACGCGGAAAACAGCGATCAAGTATAATAAATATAATAAAAAAAAAAAAAAAAATATATATATATATATATATATATATATATATATATTTATAACGAAAGATTGTCGCACTGCCTCTGCCCTTTCAGTGATTCCGACTGGAGCTCTCTCCTCTAAATCCACCTGTTGACTTAGGAAAAGAAACAACAGGCAGAGCCCAACCGCTTATTTAGAAAAAGACACAGCAGGCAGACCGAAAGAGCCGATTGGATAAACGAGTCGACACTGGTTGTTGATGCTGCCTGTTTTCACGCTAATTATAGAACTGAAATTATCATTATTATCATCATCATAGTCGTGCAGCGTACTGCAACCCATATGTGCAACTCTACTCTCGGCTCGGAACTGTGTTATGCTAAGTTAAGTGGCAGTACACAGCCAAGAGTACTAGAAGGACAAGCAAATATAACAGTTAAAAGAAATATTGATATGTGTGTATCTTCGATTTAGCGATTCCCAACAAGTAAGCCCGAGTTCATACCATACGTCCGACATATTAAGTAGAGATAATATTATCATTAAAATAACTGGCCAAAGGTTGTCTCTCAAGATTTTGGACAATGTGATGACCTAAAACATAGGAGAACGACTCATATATTTAGGAGCGCTAACTAGAATTTTTTAAACGTTTATTAAGAATGAGAAGTCCACATACCAGGCTGCCCAGTAACGACGAAACTGACAATATTTTCATAGTGAAGCTGGAAACAAATCAGCATTCATCTCTACTTCATTGCTAGCAGTAGAGAAATCTCTCTCTTCATTTAAACACATTGCTGGACAAAGCAGTTTGAGTCTTGCTTGGAAAAGCTACCTATAGCACTGATCCGGACCAATAGAACAATGTTATACAGCAATAATTGACAAGCTGCTGCGTCACTTGATTATTGTGTGGCCATCGGCAACTCAAGGATGGGCTGTTTTGATACCTGCTTCTTTCCCTACATGTCGAAGCTTTGGAACTCTCTACCAATAACTATGACCTGGCTCATTTCAAAAGACAGGTCTTTCACTTCCTCAAAAAATCGTAACTACCTTCCCTTGTCTTTTCTCTTTCCGTTCCATAATTCTCACCATATTTCAATTCAGGCCTGACTTGATGTGGACTTTTGTCCGTGACTGGAACCTTCAACATTAAAAAAAGATTGTTACCCCTTACACAAGTCAACGATGAATCAACTCATAATTCCTTTCAATTTTAATGAATGTATTCAACTCAAAACATACTTCGTGGTATGTTAAGTGGGAGAGCGAGAACGCAATCCCACAATAGCAAAAATTACGCACTCGAGTTAACCGCATTTGGGTTAATCGCAGGGAAAAGGCACCACCGGAGTGCAATGATGGACCTCACCCTGGGAGAACCGCCTTCGTGATCACGGTATCTCCAGTGCCAGGTTAGTATGTGCCAGCCGCTGTCCAACCTCGGAGCCACTGGCTGAACTGAATACTACAATTACTAAGCAAAATTTTATGGTATTACTTAAAATTTTGGCAAAATTTCCAGCTTGTTAGCTTTTATCTGATTTAAAATTAAGATTACATTTATTTCTTAGTAATGTTTTAAATCATTTAACGTGAAACTTTCAAGAAAATTTTTATTGATTATTAGCCACCATCAGACGCAAAATGGCGGGACAAGAACTTTCTTCACAGATATAAGATCACATTTCTTGTTGTAGGTGATCGTAAACTTGAAATTACTAGCTAGTGTAACTAATATCAAGGTCATTGTAGTATTCTCTTTATCAATTGATATGTATGTCAAGTAATTTGTCCTTTTATCAAGTCTGCAAACTCTCACATTACGTTATATCTACTTACAAAAATACGTACCTCATTGCGCAACTACAAAATGGCTCTGGCTTCTTGTCAGCAGACTCTTGGTTACACATGTTTTTCCTATTATTCTTTGTAAATAACAATGGTTAACAAAACTAACTTGAGTAATATAGGATTTAAAATAAATTATGCAAGCGCATTAGAGCTTATGTAACCTATTTCTGAATACCCTCATCAAATGCTGTTTACTCTATAAGAGAATTATAAATATTTTAAATGGGTTTAGTTTCAGGTATGAAATATAGTTTTTACTAAAAGATAGAAAGAAATTTAGATAATTTGCGATACGCTCGGTTCATTGCTACAGTTTACTGTAGTCTACCTTAACAAGTGTATTGTGTAAGAGATGTTTTCTTGACGAAATAGAAAATGATCTTTGAATCAATGAACTTCTAGCCGAAACTAGAGAAAAGATAACCAACTTTTCTTACAGTCGCTAGGTGGATAGAACTGAATCTGGAGTTTGTAAGATATTACAAACTGGAGACACTTGGTGGCCATCGTCATTCATCATACATGGAAGACACTCGCAGCAACGAGTATATATTGTTCCACGACAGTGGATTCCTCCACCATCCACCTTCGCTATCACAACACTCGACAGTGGATTCCTCCACCATCCACCTTCGCTATCACAACACTCGGAGCCAGGAAATCCAGTATCCACCGGCAGGACCTCAAAAAGACTAGCTCATCACAGACGGTTCGGTGGATCATATGGAAAGAAGGTCCGGATGGGCATTCCACACCCAGGGTCATACTCTCCTCTGGAAACTAACGAACAGTTGCTCTACTTCACAAAGAGAGCTGATAGCAATATCCAAAGCTTAGCTCCACTCATCGACGGAATATTCCAAACCTGTCGTAATCCACACTAACTCCAAGAAAGCCATACAAAATTCTACAGCAGTCACATCACAGATTCATAACCTCAATCCTTGCGACACACTATGGGTTCCAGTTACAGGATCGCCAGGTCTCCCTCCTTTGGATTCCCAACCAGGCAGGAGGGATTGATGGAAAAGAGATCGCGGACGAGGCAGCCAAATCAGCCACTCGTTACGCAACTGTAAGGGTACATGTTCCAGTGAGGCTGAGGCAAACCAAGAACCACATAAGATATATAGCAAGGCTCCACACAAATAACTTACTCGACGTCTTCAACGACTGGTCCATTTCTGCCAAATAGTTCCTAGTAGCAATACGCGGTGCACCAAAATGCATTGATAAAACATTGCTAAGACAGACCCAAGTAATCGCAAGATATCCTCCACCCAGATAAACTAAACAATGTTCCAAGCAAGTGCGATTTCCGGGAAATGCAGCTTCTGTTTCAAGGGGGCCGCGCCACTCCAAGCCTGACCACGTCCAAGGGGAGGATAGGCTGTGGTAAACGCTCACCAACCACAGCTCTGAATCCACACTGACAACACTAAACCCACTTGTGAGGCTGTAGCGTCTTTTCTAGATTAACAGGCGAGATCAACATACATGTCTAATGGGTTATCTAGCCATCCCATACGGACAGGCAGTTGTGCCTTTTCCTAAATCAGTGGGTGGGCTTTGCCTGTTGGGTCTGTTTTCTACATAAACGGGTGGAGTTGCAGCAGAAAGCGTCAGCTGGAATTACTGAATAGGCGGCCAAAGACAAAGGCCCGAGTGGCACTAGATATGTGACAATCTTCACAATAAAAAAACGAGGCAAAATATTAGAATACGGACGCGCAATTTCTGAAATTATGATCTGCTGTCTGCTCTTATGGATTCGTTGTTGTCCCTGTAAAGTGATTTAAGTGTGAGATTTTCTTTTTGTACTTTTAAAACATTGTTACCGAGAGGGAAAATTTGGGGTTAGACAATAAATAAGCAATGTAAATTTACCAGTTCAGTCATTGGTGAAATTTCACCATTATCAAAACATGTTCTCCACGTATCTGTGCAATGATTCACAAATTGAATCTATTTAGGATGAAGCAATTCATCACATTTTACACAACACACACATACCCAGCTGTGAAGCCACTGCACTGCCTACAGTCACCACATGAGCTGCCCTGCGCCAATAAACGGCCCTAGAGCACACAAACCCGAACTGTGCCATTAACGGCACACCTGAGACTGGACTGTCATCAAGATCTCTTGTCAGACTTCGTCTAGGCGAAAACTCTATGTATATATCATTTGGCTCGGAAGGTAAATATGAGATCAGATGTCTATATCGAGTTATAGGAATCCGACCTTGTGTGGGACAGATCTCGACCCGTAAATCTTTACAGACATCTGAAATCACCCAACACATTTTCAAAACTTGGATTCAGGTGTTACAAAGCGAAGCGAAATTCAGTGGAATGCATCAATGATAAAGGATGTTTGGCGTTTCTAGACCCAACAGGCGTTTTATTGTATTACACCTTTATAATATTTGCATATTATTTTGGTTTTTGCGCTCGAGAGCTGGCTGCTTGTGTTTCCCCCACCACTAGCTGAGCTAGACCACGCAATACTCGCCAAGCTGCTGCGTCAAATGATTATATTGTGTGGCCATCGGCAACTCAAGGATGTGCCGTTT
Source organism: Panulirus argus (assembly GCA_038088735.1). NCBI lineage: Eukaryota > Metazoa > Arthropoda > Malacostraca > Decapoda > Palinuridae > Panulirus > Panulirus argus. The sequence continues at coordinate 6,018 of JAYMFT010277474.1, read as the reverse complement.
TGATAACTGCTTCTTTCCCTACATGTCGAAGCTTTGAAACTCTCTACCTACTCATGTCTTTCCTAGTAACTATGACCTGGCACATTTCTTGATAGGTCTTTCACTTTCTCAAAAATTCGTAAATGCTCTCCCTTGTCTTTTCTTTTTCTGTTTCTTAATTCTCTCTATATATCATCTAAGGCCTGGCCTTGATGTGGACTTTAGTCCGTGACTGGAGCCTTGAACATAAAAAAAGATATCGACATAGTAAGCGAATCAAGCTCTATCGAATTTGACCATGCGCTTGGTAAATGTTTTTCTTTGTCAGACGTCGCAACTCTTCCTGTTCTTCTACTATTTTCTAAACGTAATGGAGTCTTATGAGTTATATGAAGGGATTAGAGTGCATACGGAATCTATTGACAGTAGTAGGGAGGGAGATGGAGAAAGAGCGTTAACAGCAGCCGTTTAGTTAGAGAACAGGACGAAAACATGCAGAATCTATTGACAGTGGTAGGCGTTTCGGTAGCTGATCAAGAGACCCAGAGCATGAGGACTGTGCGCTTGTTTCCTGCCCCAGGAGTCCCTTCTATCCTCTCCAGCATGAAGGGTCTTGGGATATGTTGAAGCGGTGTTTGTAGTGTTGTGATGCCACCGCTGGTACCCACGGCGGTATCACGGGTGGAAGGACAATGAAGGGAATTCCTCCGCAGCAGCCTCCAAGAAGAATGGGGCGACGCCAACTGGAGCGGCGCCCTTCAAGAGCTTCCAGTCCTAAAGGGTCCCACCTATACTTGCTCCGGCGTGGAACGCAGCGTGAAAACTGATGGAAAAGAACACAGACCCCGGGAGGTCGTACAAACAGAGGTTCGAGGAAATTAAGCAAATCTGTTGAAAGAACGTTGTTAGCGTTCCTGACCGTGACCCATTCACGGTCTGCCCAGGGTTGAGCGCATAGGAGGCTATGGGATTGGCAGGTGCAATTTTGGCGATACATGAGAGGAGTTGATTATAACTGAGACCTTGTGGTTACCTTTGGCTTGGAGTCATCTAGCCAGAGCTTACTAATAAGGAAAGCTAAGAAACTTAAAATCGATGTCGGATTTGGTGAGATATTCACGAAATGTGATAAATACAAAAATCAGAGTTAGAAAAGTAAAGAATGTAATCGGAGGACAAAGTACGAGACGTCAGACGAGGCAAGAAGATAGTGCAGCACTGTCAACACGAGCAGGAGTGTTGGGAGATGGTAAGGTCCCATTGGAAATAATGTGTTCAGATGCAGAAGGATTGAAAGTCAGTGGTAAAGAGCTGAAATTCAAGGATCGTATGGGGGAAAGTGCACCTAACATTTGTTGGAGTCGTGGAAAATTACTTTACTAAAGAGATAAGATTTCAGAGGGGTACGTGATAGTAATGAGGGAGAAGGAAGGCCAAAGAGGGGAAGGACAGACCCACTTAATAAAAGATTCTCTTTTAAGTTGAAGTCTCCAGTCACGGACAAAAGTCCACGTCAAGGTCGGGCCTTAACTGAAATATAGAGAATTATTAAACAGAAAAAGAAAAGACAAGGAAGAATATTTACGAATCTTTGAGAATGTGAAAGACCTGTCTTTTTAAATGCACAAGATCATAATTATTGGGAAAGACATGAGAAGGTAGAGAGTTCCAAAGTTTCGACGAGTAGGGAAAGAAACAGGTATCAAAATGGTCCTCCCTTGAGTTGCTGATAGACACACAATAATCATGTGACGCCTTGTCTGACATAAAGGGAGGAGTAATTCCATTATCTAATGTGAGGAGGGAAGATGCAGCCCTTGTCTGATGTAATGGGCAGAGTTACTTCCGTTATCAGATGGGAAAGGGAGAACGCTTCTCTTATCAGATGTAAAGGAGAGACGGCTTCTTATCAGATGCGAAAGGAAGAACACATCTCTTATTAGATGTGAAGGGGAAAATGCTTCTCTTATCAGATGTGAAGGGGAGGATGCTTCACCCATCAGATGTGAAGGGGAGAACACTTCTCTCATCAGACGTGCAGGGGAGAACGCTTCCCTTATCACATGCCTATGTAAGACATGGTGTAGCCTGCATAAAGCATTCTTTAGCCTACGTAAGGCATGGTGTAACCTGCATAAAGCGTTGTCTAGCCAATGTAAGTAATGGTGTAGCCAGCATGAAACATTGTATGGTTTATGTGATGCATGGAGTAGCCTGCATAAAGCATTGTATAGCCTACGTAAGGCATAGTGCAGCCAGCATAAAGCGTTGTATAACCTATGTAAGGCATGTGTAGCCTGCATAAAGCATTCTATAGCCCACATGAGGCATGGTGTAACCTGCGTAAAGTGTTTTAAAGCCTACGTAGGGCATGGTGTAGCCAGCGTAAAGCATTGTATGGCCTATGTAAGGCATGATGTAGCCTGCATAAAGCGTTGTATAGTGTATGTAAGGCATGGTGTAGCCTGCGTTAAGCATTGTATAGCCTTCATAGGGCATGGTATAGCCTGCGTAAAGCGTTGTATGGCCTATGTAAGTCATGGTATAGCCTGTGCAAAGCATTTTACAACCTACATAAGGCATGGTGGAGCCTACGAAAAGCATTGTATAACCTAAATAAGGCACGGTGTAGCCTGCGTATAGCGTTGTATGGCCTTTGTAAGGCATGGTGTAGCCTGTTTAAAGCATTGAATAACTTATCTAAGGCATGGTGTAGCCAGTGTAAAGAGTTGTATAGTCTACGTGAGGCATGGTGTAGCCTGCGTAAAGCATTGTATGACCTACATAAGGCATGGTGTAGCCTGCATAAAGCATTGTATAGCCTATGTAAGGCATGGTGTAGCCTGCATAAAGTATTGTATAGCCTATGTAAGGCATTGTGTAGCCTGCATAAAGCATTGTATAGCCTATGTAAGGCATTGTGTAGCCTGCGTAAAGCATTGTATGACCTACATAAGGCATGGTGTAGCCTACGTAAAGCATTGTATGACCTTCGTATGGCATGGTGTAGATGGCGTAAAGCACTGTATGACCTACGTAAGGCATGATGTAGCCTGCATAAAGCATTGTATAGCTTATGTAAGGTATTGCGTAGCCTGCATAAAGCAGTGTATAGCCTACGTGAGGCATGGTGTAGCCTGCGTAAAGCATTGTATGACCTACATAAGGCATGGTGTAGCCTGTGTAAAGCATTGCATGACCAACGTAAGGCATGGTGTAGCCTGCGTCAAGCATTATATAGCCTATGTAAGGCATTGTGTAGAATGCATAAAGCATTGTATAGCCTATGTAAGTCATTGTGTAGCCTGCATAAAGTACTGTATGGCCTATGTAAGGCATGGTGTAGCCTGCGTAAAGCGTTGTATAGCCTACGTAAGGTACGGTGCAGCCTGCGTAAAGCATAGTATGGCCTACATAAGGCATGGTGTAGACTAGGTAAAGCATTGTATAGCCTATGTAAGGCATGGTGTAGCCTGCGTAAAGCATTGTATGACCTATGTGAGGCATGGTGTAGCCTGCATAAAGCATTATATAGTCTACGTAAGGTATGGTATATCCTGTGTGAAGTGTTGTATAGCCTATGTAAGGCATAGTGTAACAGGTGTAAAGCATTGCATAGCCTACGTGAGGTATGGTGTAACCTGCGTAAAGCGTAGTATGGCCTACATAAGGCATGGTGTAGCCGGCATAAAGTACTGTATAGCCTACATAAGGCATGGTGTAGCCTGCGTAAAGCGTTGTATAGCCTATGTAAGGCATGGTGTAGCCTGTGAAAAGCATTGTATAGCCTACATAAGGCATGGTGTAGCCAGCATAAAGCATTTCATAGCCTACGTAAGGCATGGTGCAGCCAGCAAAAAGCGTTGTATAGCCTACTTAAGGCATGTTGTAGCCTGTGTAAAGCATTGTATAGCCTATGTGAGGCATGGTGTAGCCTGGGTAAAGCATTATATAGCCTATGTAAAGCATGGTGTAGCCAGTGTGAAGCATTGTATAGCCACGTAAAGTATGGTGTACCCTCCGTAAAATGTAGTATGGCCTACATAAGGTATGGTGTATCCTGCATAAAGCATTGTATAGCCTATGTAAGGCATGGTGTAGCCTGCGTAAAGCTTTGTATGGCCTATATGAGGCATGGTGTATCCTGCATAAAGCATTGTATAGCCTAGGTAAGGCATGGTGTAGTCTGCGTAAAGCATTGTATGGCCTATGTAAGGCACGGTGTAGCCTGCGTAAAGCCTTGCATGACTTATGTGAGGCATGGTGTAGCCTGCGTAAAGCACTCTATAGCCTCTGCATGGTGTCGCCTGCGTGAAGCATTGTAGACCTATGTAAGGAAAGGTGTAGTCTACGTAAAGTGTTGTATGGCCTATGAAGGTATGGTGTAGCCTGCGTAAAGCGTAGTATGGAATACATAAGGCATGGTGTAGCCTTCGTAAAGCGTAGTATGTCCTACATAAGGCGTGGAGTAGCCAGCATAAAGCATTATATAGCCTACTTAAGGCATGGTGTAGCCCGCGTAGAGCATTGTATGGCTTATGTGAGGCATGTTGTAGCCTGCGTAAAACACTGTATTGTCTACGAAAGGCATAATGTAGCCTGTGTGAAACACTGTATAGCCTATTTAAGGCATTGTGTAGCCTGCGTAAAGCATTGTATGACCTATGTGAGGCATGGTGTAGCCTGTGTAAAGCATTGTATAGTTAAGTAAGCCATTGTGTAGGCTGCGTAGAGCGTTGTATAGCCTACATAAAGCATGGGTGTAGCCTGCGTAAAGTGTTGCATGACCTACGTAAGGCGTAGTGTAGCCTGCGTAAAGCTCTGTATGGCCCATGTGACTCATGACGTAGCCTGCATAAAGCAATGTATATCCAACGTAAGTCACGGTGTATCCTGTGAATAGCATTGTGTAACTTGTGTAAAGCAGTGTTGCCTACATAAGACATATTACTGTTTAACCTCTATGAGACATTGCGTAGCCTGCGTCTTAAGGTATTGTATAGACTTCATAAGGCATTGTGCAGCCTGCAAGAGGCATTGTGTAGCCTGAAGACGGCATTATGAAGACTGCGTAAACCCGTTGGCATGCCGTGCAAAGCATTGCGTAGTTGTGTAAGGCACTGTGTAGCCTGCATAAAGCATTGTTTATCCTGTGTAAAGCTTTGTCTGGCCTGCATTAGACGTTGTTAAGCCTGCATAAGGCATTGCACATCCTGCGTACAGCGCTGAGTAGCCTACATATGGCATTGCGTAGCCTGCATAAAACACCGTATAACCTGTGTAATAGATTACTTTATAAACCGTATAAGTTACTGTGTAGCCTCCGGAAGGCATTGTGTGTCGTGCATAAGGCGTTGTGTAGCCTGAATAAAGCATCGTTTAGCCTCTGAACAGAGCTGTGTAGCCCGCGTAAGGCATCGTGTAGCGTGCGTAAGGCATTTAGTAGCCCGCGTAAAGACCAGTGGTTCTTGCTTGTGTTGGCACCAGAGAGAGAGAGAGAGGAGGGTGATCTAGTGGTTGTTATGATGGTGGTGGTGCAGCCGCCACAGCCGTTGGATCACACGCTGGCCAGGGAACGAGTGAGGAAGGTTTTGCTCTTAATGTCGCGAATCAAAGGACGGTTGACCGAGCCCAGAGTTCACCTTCCTCTACCGTCGTTAAGAAACGTCTCGTCATGGATTCGTGAGGAGACTGTCTTGTTTCCATACTCGTAATGTGTAGGCAAAGGATGAATCTCTCAGAGTCTGGTATGATCTATTTTTTTTTATGTTAAAGGCTCCAGTCACGGACAAAAGTCCACATCAAGGCCGGGTCCTAATTGAAATATAGAGAGTATTGAGAAAGGAAAAAAAAAAAAAAGACAGGGAAAGTATTTACGAATTTTTGAGACAGTGAAAAACCTCTCTTGAAATGAGCCAGGTCATAGTTATTGGGAAAGACATGAGAAGGTAGAGAGTGTCAAAGCTTCGACGTGTAGGGAAAGAAGTAGTTATCAAAACGGCACACCCTTGAGTTGCCGATGGCCACACAATAATCATG
>JAYMFT010277463.1:0-10538 GCA_038088735.1 Panulirus argus | reverse complement strand
GTAAGTACCATACAAACACCTCTCTTTTCTCTTTCGCAAGCACCTTTGCTTCTTCATCCCACCATTCACTACCTTTTCTAATCTTCCCACCTCCCACCTTTCGCTTGCCACGTGCATCTCTTGCACATGCCATTACTGCTTCCCTAAATGACTCCCATTCCTCATCCACTCCCCTCACTTCATTTGCTCTTACCTTTTGCCATTCTACACTCAGTCTTTTCTGGTCTTTCTTCACACAAGTCTCCTTTCCAAGCTGACTTACTCTCACCACTCTCTTCTCCCCGACATTGTCTCCTCTTATTTTAAACCCTTTACAAATCTTCACCCTCACCTCCACAAATAGTGATCAGACATCCCACCAGCTGCCTCTCTCAGTACATTTACATCCAAAAGTCTCTCTTTTACATGCCTATCAATTAAAGCATAATCTAATAATGCCTGTTGACTATTTCCTACTAACATATGTATATGTATACTTGAGTATATCTCTTTTTAAACCAGGTTTTACCAATCACCAGTCTTTTTTCAGAACACAACTCCAAAAACTCTTCACCATTTCCATTCATGACACTGAATGCCCCATGCTCACCAATCATACCCTCAACTACCATGGAACTTACCTTCGCATTCAAACCACCCATCACTAATAACCAGACTCGTGCACCCAAACTGCTAACACACTCACTCAGCTGCTCCCAAAACACTTGCCTTTCATGATCTTTCTTCTCATATCCGGGTGCAGAAGCACTAATAATCACCCATCTCTCACCATCCACTTTCAGTTTTACCCACATCAATCTAGAATTTACTTCCTTACACTCTGTCATACACTCCCACAACTCTTGCCTCAGGGATAGTGCTACTTGTTCCTTAGCTCAAGTCCTCTTACCAACTCCTGACCTTACTCTCAATATGTTTCCAAACCATTCTTTCTCTTTAACTTTGAACTTCATTTCACACAGAGCCAGAACATCTAGGTTTGTTTCCTCAAACTTACAACTCTCTTCTCATCTTGGTTACATCCATACACATTCAGACATACCAATCTAAGCCTTCTAGGAGGATGAGCACTACCCACTTGACTCCTTCATGTGTTTCCTCTTTGAGAAATTGAAATTACAAGAAGGGGAGGGTTTCCAGCCCCCAGCTCCCACCTCCTTTAGCCCCCTTCTGCAACATGCTGGGAACACGGAGGTAGAATTGTTTGAATATCCTTGTGAATTCTACCTTGTCTTTAAGTTTCTTAGCTTTCCTAAGTACTACCTGGCTAGATGACTCCAAGTCAAATGTGACGATAACTGGTTGCCCCCTTATGTCTTGATTGATTTTCACCTACCATTTTTCTCCTTTATCACCAAAAATGCCAGCAATATGTCAGTTAGCATTTCTTATTTCTTTCCCCATTGTTCCAAATCTGATGTAAAATCTGTCATTGGTAATAGGCAGCCATTGACTGGAGTGGTGTATTATCAGTACTACTTGCCTGAGTATTGGGAAGGGTAGTGACCACTTCAGTGGTCATCAAGTTGCACTTCTCTCACCCAGATATCTGTCTTTTCTTTCTCCCTCACCTACATGTAGACTGCTGGCATTTTGTGCACAAACATACAATCTCTCCTTGTCATAAATAATACTTGACAAAACTTAACTCACAGCTTATCCTTCGTAACTCTAGATTTTTCTGTGGTGAGTGCTATGTGCTAGTCCTAGCCCTCCCTTTTGGGAATATGGTAGGAGCAGTAGATAGGAAAATTAGGCAGGAGCATTAGGAAGAAGTGGTAGGTAGGAACATTAGGTGGGAGCATTAGGTAAAAGTAATAATTTGGAACATTAAGCAGGAATAATAGGTCCACATAAGGTGAACATAGTTGGTAAGAACATTAGGTATGAACATCTGGAAACACTATGTTAGAGTTGCTCTTTGCCAGTGGCCTGTTAAAGGTGAGTCACTAAAGGCTAAGAAGTGGCACTGGAGTTCACGTCCTTGAGACAGTTCCTGGAGGGAATGGGCATCAGAGATATAGATAGATAAATAGATTTTTCATCCCAAAAGGAAAAGAATAATGTATGTCCATCAGCCTCCTGCTTTAGTGATCTCTCTAATATTGATGCCATCCACATTTCATCTATCTCCTTCATTGTTGAATCTCCATCAACCTCTATGTCTCTGACTTTCTTTCTTTTAGCTAACAAGCTGTGGTCCTTTATGTTCTATGCCATTCTTTTCTCTTCCATACCATTTCCTCTGTATTTGAGGATAGAGGTACCCATATTCTTTTCGTTGCAAATTGCACAGAATGTTTCACCACAATGCCATGATTTCTGGCTACTGAACTTCATTTTCTAATCCATGCTGTCATAGAAATTGCTATGGTTTATATAGTTTCCACAATCATGTCTCCTCTTTATGTCTTGTCTTACCTCTGCTCCTTTAATGGCTTCATTTACCACATAGTCAGACTTAAGCATTACATGATTCCTTTTTCCAGTAGGTTAATCACATTTAATATTATCAATGTCCATGCTAGTATGTGTGAAAATAAGATCAGGCCCTCTCATCATAGTGTGCCCCTGACGTGGTGTTATAGGAAATTTACCAGTATACACTCTTAAAAACTTGTGTATCCATGATTTCTTCTCACCACTAAGCCATAGACTTCCTTAATTGCTTCATCTTTAGCAGTACACATTATTCTTTCTACAGCTTCACTTCTTTTCCTGTGTAACCCTTTTTGAATGACTGCAGATCTATGTTCCTCAGGATCAGTTTTCATGCTCTGTATCTGTTGAGAACCTGCCAGTTTAGCTCTTCACACCTCTCTGCCCATTACTGTCAGTAGATTCTGTGTGTTGTCCTGTTGTCATACTGAACAGCCTCTTGGACAGTAAAGAAATACCCTTCAGCCTTTATTTGCTTTTGAATTAAGTCACTTTTCTTCCTCTGATTATGTACTGTGCTTCCTGAACCTTCCTCTAAATTGAATATTTGTTCATACCCAGTGACTATTTCTCAGATCCATGTTCATCTCTCATCTGGGCTTGCATTTTAACAATATCTAATAACATCATCAAACATTTTCTCCAAATATTTGTTTTCTTGTGGTCACTCTTTCATCTCTTTCTCTTGTGTTTTTTTGGATCTTGTTATGACTGACTGGCTTTAGTAGATTTCCTCATCTGGGTCTATACCAAAATATTTAGCACAGTATTTGGCTTTTATAGTGTTTGTTGACAACCCTATTTTAGCTTTATTGTCTAAATCTTCTGCCCTGTTTAAGACCTCTATTTTCATTTTATTTATTTTGCTCAGGCTGTGCTAATGATGTTAATTTGATCTTCAGAATTCTAGAAATAGTAATGAAGCTAAATAGCACAACTAGTCTCATTCAGAACTTGAATCTTTAATTGACTGTGTTCCCTTTTGGCTACATTAAAACATTACTTCATTTTGTCAAGTCAGAGCAGCATTTTTACATAGTGAAATTTAGCTGCACTTGTTCACCTCCCTGATGTTAGCCACTCACTCTAAAGCATTGGATCTCTAAATAAAAAGCACAATAATGAGATTAAACAGATTTACTGAAATTGACAATTCTTCTGGGCATTTGATTTGGATGTAAGAAACTTTCACTCCCAGGCCTTATTAAACTCCCGAAATTTATCATACTCACACTCCACATCCAGTGCATTCTGCTTCTTGGATTTGCTTTTACAGAACAGGCTTCATGAGCTGTAGACCTTCCAAAATCTTGAAAATACAGGGAGCACTGCCTGAGGATAGTGAATTCTGGTTTTAGCATGTGTGTATGTGTTTGTGTATGTGATTACTGTTTGTGTGTTATGTGGAGAAAATTTTACTTTTATTGCTCTGTCTCTTAAGCTTTTTCATGAACATTGTCTTTGCTCGGTTTTGTATATACATTATATGTGTGTGTGTGTGTGTGTGTGTGTGTGTGTGTGTGTGTGTGAGGGTGAAAGAAGTGTTGAAAGTGATCAAGCTTAGAAAAGAGGCTTGTGTATGGATACTATGAGAGATAAGTGAAAATTTGCATAGAATTAGAGTAAATGAATCAAGAAGTGTTGGAGGTATTCAAGTTACATGTTTGGATGAAGCATGCAACAAGTGGAAAGTAGGATGCAGGCATATATGAAAGGGTAATGAACAGTGGAATGAGAAAATCATATCACTGGTGAAATAGAAAGAGAGGTGTATGGATGGTATTTGCAGGAAAGGAGTACGACTGATCAGGAGGAGTGTAGGAAAAGGAAGTAGGTGGTCAAGAGAAAGGTACAGGAGCTGAAAAACAAGGAATATTAGAGATGGGATAAGAAAATGTGAAAATGCTTTGGAAGGCAGTAAATATAGTGAAGACAAAAACAAATGTCAGGAACAGTAGGCATAAAAACAAAACAAATGTCAGGAATAGTAGGCTGAGGTAATAGGTAAAAGGCTAAGAAGAAAAAAAGAGGATTGAATATTTCGAAGGACTGTTGAATGTGTTTGGTGATAAGCCAGTGGAAATGGTGATTTTTTGGAAGATACAGTATGAATACTTAGAATGTCATTGCAAATGGTTTGGTGAAAAGAGAGGAGAACCTGGAAGCCTTGCATAAGATTAAATGTGACAGAGTAGCAGGAGCAGATGAGATTGTGGATGAGTTTCCTAAGAATAGGGGTGATGTTGTTGTTGATTGACTACACAGGCTATGTGGCTTTTGTATAGCCCATGGCATGGTGCATGAGGACTAAAACATTACAATGAATATTGCATTTATAAAATGGCTAGAAGGACAAAAGAGAATACTCAAATTACAGAGACACAAGTCTCTTGAGTATTACTGTTAAGGTGTATGGGAGAGTGGTGCATAAAAGGGTGATGATATGCATTTGCACAGAATTTTTGACAAGAGAGGAGCAAAATGGTTTCAGGAGAAGCAAACTAGGTGTTTGCTTTGAAGAACTTCAGTGAGAAATACTTAGGGAAAGAAAGACAATAGATTATGTGACAGTTATGGGTGTGTGATAGGGTTGACTCATTGACTTTTAGGAAGGTGCTACAGATTTATGAGATAATTGGAAAGTTGATAGATGTAGTGATGAGTGATGAGTTTTAACCGGGAGAGTAAGACATGTGGGCTTGTAGGAAGGGAGAAGGGTGAATAGTTCCTGGTGAAGGTGGGTGTACATAAATGATATTTAATATCACATTTTTGTTTAATCCACTGTATTTATGATTGTATGTTGGTGGCTGGAGAGGAATTGGTTATGAATCTTGTTATTTGCTGATGACAGCTCAGGTAGCAGGTTCCAGAGGGAATTTCCAGAAACTATCGACAGAATTTGGGAGAGTTTGGAAAATGAGAAAGTTGGGAGTAAATATGAACAAAAATATGGTAATGAGGTACAGCAGGGGGTTGAGACAAGGTAGTATGAGTTTGAAATGGAGGGACCTGAGGAATGGACTGGGAATGGACCTGGCAGTGGATGGAACCATTGAGGTTGAAGTGAGGCATAGGGTAGAAAAGGGGATGAAAATTCTGGGTGCCTTAAGAACCATATGGAAGAGAAATCAGTCTGTTTGGGTAAAGGTGGCTATATTTGATGGTATATTAGTCTTAGAAATGTTCTGTGGATGTGAGTCCTGGGCCTTGGATGCAAAAGAAAGGAAGTATTTAGAAATGTTGGAAATTAAATGCCCGAGTGATGATTTATGGTGAGACATGGTTGATTGTTTAAGATATAAGATTGTAAGAGAGAGTGAAGTTGTTTAGAAATATGGAGAGGATGAACAAAGATAGGGAATATTTGTGGCAAAGGAGCAAGGGGTAAGAAAGACTTTGAAGGAGTTACTAGGATGGAGTGAAGAGTACTTTGGAGTATAAAGGCCTGAACCTTCAGGAGGGTAAGAGGCATGCATGGGATGGAATGAGTTGGATCACTCTGCATATGAAAGGGGAGGGGGTTGGTGATGTGGTGTCAATGGGCTGAACCAGGACATGTGAAGTACTTAAGGTAAACCATGAAGAATTCTGTGGGGCTTGGCTGTTTATTATAGGCTCTGGATATGTCAGTGAACTGATCCAGGGCATATAAAGGTCTGTGGGACTTGGTTGTGGATAGGGGGCTTTGGGTTCAAATGAGGCCATTGTTTGTTTGTTCCAGATGCTCCAACATAATTTTAACAAAAGCTGTTGTGTTCAAGGTTGCTGTTTGTTATTTTTCAAATCTTAATCTGAATTAGTCAATTTTCTTTTTTTTCAATTAGTGGTTTATACTATGTTGTTTAATGGCAAGGGTAGCAATAACACATGAGTTCTCGTATAATTCATTGATATTGTGGAACACCTGGTAAAACTTTAATAAAACTTAATTGAAGATTCATGTCAGTTGATATTTATGAGAAGCATAAAGCTTCAGAAGGTTAAAAAAACTAAATCATTCTTTCTATGTATTACCAGAGGAAAATTATCTTTTTAGTTTTGGTCTTTTAAGAATTAGAGTAAGTAATCCTCATAGAATAATGAACTGTAGAAGTTTGAATTTCCACTTGTATTCTTTGATTTAAGTTTCTGATGCAAATCTTTTGAAATTAATTAGACTGCTTTTAACCAGATTTAGTCTTACTCTCCTGGAATCTGGTGTAAAAAGAACAAACATGTTATATGGTGGACGCAACCTGAAAGTGACACGAGTGGTCTTTCCTAATGGCTCTGTTGACCCATGGCATGCTCTTGGGGTTACTGATGATCTCAGCACAGAAGCCAAAGCTATTTTCATAAATGGTAAGTATAGTGCTATTTTTATCTCTGTATATGAACAAAATACCATTATTACACTAGATTGTACACAAATAAAACACTAAGGACGAACACTTGAATTTTTCACTGGATAAGAACTTCATCACATGATCTTTAGCTTACTGCCCCTATTTGAGTGAAGTTCCTTTGACTGCTTGATAGACTTGGATCTAAGTAACTCATTGGCTGCAGCTTGTGCTTGAATAATGTTTAGAGGGTGTGGCTATAATGGATAACAAGCTACTGGGCAATGAATACTTTATAAAGTAACAGGTATTTGGTAAAGGGGAGAACTAGTCCCCACTGTCATAGCATATCCCTCAGACAAACAGAAGCACTTCACTGGAAATTAATGAACAGGCTGGAATACCAAAGTGTTTAGGTTGCTCAACAGATAGTTAATGAGGTGCCCAACAGATAGTTAATGAGGTACCCAAGATGGCTAGTTAAACATCCTTTCTCTTAGGCTTTCTATCAGTGTGTGACTAGAGTTAGAGGTTAATAGCTTTATATACAATAGGTATAGTAGTATGTTAATGGAATTACATGGAGTAGATATGTGCACCCCTAGTATTTAAACTTGAAAGATAACACATTCATTAGGTGTTGGGATTGATGAAATGAGTGATAACAATTAATTGGAAGGCAGCTATAACTTAGTATTTATGTGTCATGAAGAGAGGGAGGGATCTCTTTGAATGTTTATATCTGGAGGTTTAGCCTCATTAACATGTGAACTACTGGTATTCTGTCCACAGACATACAATCTCTCCTTGTCATATGTAACACTTGACAACACTTAACTCACACAGCTCATTCTTCATAACTCAAGATTTTCCTGCAGTGAGTGCTATGTGCTAGCCCTGCCTTTTGGCAAAATGGTAGGAGCAGTAGATAGAAGTAGTAGGTAGGAACATTTAGGAAGGAGCATTTGGTAAACATATTAGGTAGAGGTAGTAGGTATAAGCATTAGATAGAAGTGGTCATTTGGAACATTAGGTAGGAGCCTCTGCTAGTGGCCTGTTAAGGGTGAGGCACAAAAGGTTAAGAAGCAGCACTAGAGTTCTTTAGTTGTGGAGACTCTGTTGCCATGGCCACCCCTTTGAGGAGTTCCAATTGGAATGGGTGTCAGAGATGTAGATAGATAGATATCTTTTTCTGCTGTGAAGCAGCAAGCAGCTAGGCACATGCAGAATTTTCCATTCAAGCATTTCAGCCAATTTCCAGTTTTAAAGTGCTGTGCACACTGTTTCAAGAATTGTGAATAAAAGTTTAGCTTTCATAATCAGTTTCTTACTCTTGCTTGTGTGAGAGGAAGGGCAAAAGGATCAAAAGTTGCTTTAATAGTTATACACAAGGGCAAAGTGAAAGTAGGGCGAGGGGAAAAAGAGAAAAAAAAGGGAGATTACGGGAAACATATCCAAATTAAAAAAAGGTAAACAGCAGTTGTTTGAGCATAGTGTTGGAATTAAGAATACTTACCAGAGTACAGTTAGATTGTTGTGTAAATAAGACAGAAATAAGAAAAATCTGAATTGGGGAAATAGTATTTTTCATAGGATGATGCTTTTTTGTGTAACAAAGACAGATTGATCCACAACTCATGTAGTAAGATGTTTGTATGCTGAAATTGAACAAGGTCTCACTTGTCCCAGTTTTCATTCCTTATTGTGTTTTCAGAAGTACATTTGAGAACCATAAGAGTAATTTCACTTACATTTTTCTGTTGTTGTTACTTTGAGGTTAAACATGATCAGTACCAACATGTTCAATTACTGGAGGTGTCTCCACTTCACTTACATCAGTCAAATGTTACATAATCAGTATTGATACCTTTTTTTAGAGTATTGAGATTTTAGGGTATTCACTTTCTCCCTCAGTTGTTCTCACCTTTCATGTAGTTTTATCATTAGCCAATAGGCTAACCTAGATGAGAGAGGGTAGGAGAACATGACTATTTTTTTTAAGTTGAAGACTCCAGTCATGGACAAAAGTCCACATCAAGGCTGGGTTGTAATTGAAATATAGAGAATTAACAAACAGAAAGTGAAAGACCTGTCTTTTGAAATGTGTCAGGTTATAGTTTTTGGTAAAGACATGAGAAGGTAGAGAGTTCCAAAGCTTCAGTGTGTAGGAAAAGAAGCAGTTATCAAAACAGCACACCCTTGAGTTGCTGATGGCCACACAATAATCATGTGCTGAGTATTGCATGGTCTACCTAGTGGTGGGGGCACACAAGCAGCCAGCTCTCAGGAGCAAAATCCAAAGTAATGCCTATAGAAGAGGGAAAGTGAACCAACATTGCGGCGTAGGGCAAGGGGGTCAGGTTTGGAAGTCAGCCTGGGACAGTTTATAAGTCGGATCATTTTTGACTCAACTCTGTCAAGTAAGGATACAGAGCTAGAACCACTCCAAATATGAGAGCAGTACTCCATATGTGGTGGTATCAAAAATTTCTGAAACTAGTTCCATGGCACGCCAACAGATGGCAGTATGGAGATGTGCATGCTCTGACGGTTAGGCGTAACCATCATCGATCAGTTTGGCGAGTGTAGTCATTTTGTGAATATCATGTGTTGTTCTATGGGAGTTTTTTGACTATTTGCACTGGCATATTTGTGATATCATGGACAGCAAACTAGAGCAGAGAACAAACCTCAGTTTGTATCAAACTGGGTAAATCTGTAACTGAGACCTTTGACATGATTTGTCATGTATATGGCAATAAAGGAATGAGTCGTGCAAGATGTTTCGAGTGGCACGCATGATTTAAAAACGGCAGAACCTCACTGGATGATGTCAAGAGGCCTTGGTGACCTTCCACGAGCTCAACCCTCAAAAATGTGGAAACAATTCAGCGACTTGTGCATGAGGATCATCGGAGATCCATTAAAGACATTGCTGCCATCATTGATTTGTCATACGGAACAGTGCAGGCAATCCTAATGCCTGATTTGAACATGCACTGCATTGCTGCAAAGTTCATGCCCAGGCTTCTGACCCCTGATCAGAAGGAGCAGCGTGCCAAGGTCTGTCAAGGTCTCCATCAGCGTGCCCTGGATGACCCAACCTTCATGTCGAGGAGATGACATTCGGGTCTACGGTTACGACCTGGAGACTAAACAACAGTCTCCTCAGTGGAAGAGCCCAAAATTTCCGTGACCGAAGAAGGCCAAGCAGGTCTGCAGTGCGACCAAGAGCATGCTCATCATTTTCTTTGACATTTGTGGTGTTGTTCAATGTGAATTCATCCCCAATGGCCAGACTGTGAATGGATAGTTCTACTGCAATGTTCTGAGGGGCTTGAGGGAGGACTTTCGGTGGAAACAACCAGAAATGTGGTGCGAGAGCTATTGGATACTTCATGACGACAGTGCAACCTCTCATCGAGCTCTTGTAACTCGTGAATTTCTCAGCCGCAACAGCACAGTGACCTTACCACACTAGCCCTACTCTCCAGATTTGGCACCTTGTGACTTCTTTCTCTTTCTGAAGATGAAGCTTCAGCTGAAGGGTCGCTGTTTTGGCACTGTAGAGGATATCCAGCTCAAATTGCTGAAAGTGCTTGACTGGATTTGAGAACAAGACTTCTGAGAAACTGGGTGTCCTGTTTAGATGTCGTAACTTTTTCTCTCCTGAACAGTTGCTCCGTTTATACAAGGAATTGATTTATCCTTGTATGGAGTACTGCTCCCACATTTGGGGTGGTTCTAGCTCTGTTTCCTTACTTGACAGAGTTG
>JAYMFT010277452.1:0-10538 GCA_038088735.1 Panulirus argus | reverse complement strand
GGCGCTACCTCGCTGACGCGGGAAACAGCGATCAAGTATAATAATAATAATAAAAAAAAAAAATATATATATATATATATATATATATATATATATATATATGTATGTATGGATAGAAACCAAAACTAGGGAAAGGGGAAGCAGAGATGGAATGTGGCAGTGAGGTATGGTTGCCAGTGCCAAGCCTGTTCGTAGATAATACTGTGTTGTTTGCTGAGAGTGAAAAGGATTTGCAGGTTGTAAGTGTGTCTTACTATGTGTGTAAGCATAGCCGATTGAAGGTAAATGCAAGAAAAAGAAAAGCAATGGTGTTTGAAAGGAAATGAGTGAAAGTATAGATACTGCAAAACCCTATACAGTGTAAGAAGAAAGACTGAAAGATGTGAGAGAATTTAAGTATTTAGGAGCTATCTTGGATAAGTTTGGTGATATGGAAGAAGAGATAAAGGATTGGGTAGAAGAGTCATTGAGTCCCTAAATAGAATTGTAAAGGGTAGAGATGTAATTATAAAAGTGAAGACAGGATTACGGGACAGCATATTGTTTCCAACCCTGTCCTATGCAGCCAAAACATGGGCATGGAATGAATCATGAAGATCAAGAATCCAGGCTGTGGAAATGAGCTATCTGAGAGAAGCATGTGATATATCTAGATGGAATGAATGAAGAAATGAGGAGGTGTATAAGAGATGTGGTAGGGCAGGGAATGAATTGTGGAGTTGCAGAGGGTGTGAAACATGATACTTTGAGGTGATTTGGGCATGTAAGAACAGGGATAAGTGGAAACTTTTGCTGTGGCCACCCCCTGCTTGGGAGTTCCCAAAAGAATGAACATCAGAGATAGAAAGATAGGCAGAAAAACAAAGAATTTAATTGGAATGCAGTAAAATATTAACATTTCTTAATTTATATTTTGACCTATAATAATACCTAATGCTTCTTATGACCAAAAGACAAGTGAATAATATGAAGACTTATTTTGCAACATGTTAAAGATAATTCTTTAACATCATAATTTCAGGATATAATGGTCCCAAAATAATATTTCACCCCCAAAATCTATTCAGCATGAAATATAAGACCTATTATGAGGTTTCAAAAGATAAGTATCTTTTGGAAAAACAGTGTTGTTACACAAGTGGAATATAGCACAATAAAAGGCTTCCTTACCATAAATATTAACTTACAATATTTTATTATTTTTCCTTGGGCCAACACATAGCAAAAAATTTGAAGTAAATTAATATGAAATATATCATATAAGATTACTTTAAAGCTTTTGCTATAATGCTTCCTTGAGCCAACAGATAGCAAATGATACGAAGGGAATTATTATGCAATATGTTAACCATAATCATTTCAAAGCTTAATTTCAGGATTTGATGGTACCACAACCATACTTCCATGCCAGAATCTTATTCAGGGCGAAAGATATAATCTACAATGAAATTTTAAAATAAATCTCATTTTTGAAAAAGAAGACAATACAGGTATTTTTCAGGCCAAAATACTTGTCTCAAAATTAAAATATAACACAATATAAAGCTTCCTTGCCTTAGGCACTGAATAAAAATTATGCTGTTATGCTTCCTTGGGCCAACAGATAAATACTATGTAGTGAATTAACATGATATATATCAAATGTTTTTGATTTAATCATCCCAAAACACTATTCTGACTACAAAATCTTATTCAGCATCAAGAACATAACCTATGCTGAAATCTTAAAGGAAATCTATTTTGTGAAGAAAAATAAAAATACAGGAAAATATTTTTTCAGGGTTTTCAGGGTACTCTTCAGGTAAAAAACTTATGTTTCAAAATTGGAATATAAAGAATAAAAGAATTATCTCAAATATTAAACTAAAACAATCTACTATAATTCATTGGGCTGAAAGATAGCAAATAATACGAAGGAAATTAATATGAAATATCCCAAATGTAATTACTTTTGAAGCTTAATATCATGAGTTAATTACTCCAAAACCACATTTAGAGCCTAGAATCTTATCCATGAAAAAAGAGTCTAGTTAGGGTATTTTTCAAGGGAAATCTTTTTTCAAAATTGGAATTTAACATAATAAAAAAGCTTATGTAACTTAAATTTTAATCTATGATATTTTACAGTTTCCTTGGTTATAGAGGAAAGCAAGATATGCAAATGTACTGATAGTATGGAAGGGTACTACAGAACATGACAGAATGGATCAAGAATATTGTGGGTAAAAGGAAAGATAAGAATTGTGAAGTATGCATAGGCATGTGTATATGTGCCAATGAACATGAAAACTGTGTGACGTAAGGATGAAATAAAGCAATTTTGGAGAAATCTGAATGGTTGTATAAATGGGTCTGAGAAGAAGAGAAAGTGGTTGTATCAGGTGATATGAATGCAAAGATGGGATGTGATGAAACTAGCAAGATAATTGGGTATATGAGAATGGAAGTTATCTTGTGGATGTTTCAGAGGGGTTTATTCCTTGCAAACACCTTTTTAAGATCAAGATGATCCACAAATATATGTGTAGAGAAATTACAGGAGAGAGGAACAAAAGGGTTTGATTGACTATGTGGCAATGGATTGAAGTCTGAGAAAGGTTGCACTGGATGCTAGTAGAGTTGTGACAATTTTGCAATTCCTGTGGAGCTGGGGATCAGAGAATAATAGAGGTATGACACAGGGTAGAATGGAAAGTTTAAACTGGTGGCAAGCAAGCAGATGAATCAGAGAGAATGCATGGAGGAGTATAAAAGAAGGGTGACATAAAGTTTAGATGAATGTACAATAAATGTAGGGATGAAATCACATGTGAATGATGTATTTAAAGTGTTTAGAGAAAGACTGTTAAAGATTGTAGAATTAGTAGTTGAATACAAGGTCGTGAGATAAAAAAATAAAACTGGAAATACATGTGGTTGGATGAGATTAGAAATGTTGTGGAAGAGAAGAAAAAGACATATGGTACACTGCTTGCAAGACATGTACCAGTGGAAGTTCAGCAAAGGAGGAGGAAAGAATAAAAGATGTGAGAGGAAAGTTAAGAAGTTGATATAGGAAAGCAGAGAAAGGGTTGATGAAGATTTTGGAAGAAAGTTGAGTAAAAAGTTTAGGGAAAATAAGAAATTGCACTGGAAGGAGGTCAAAAAGGAAAGAGGTGGATGAAAGAGTGAAAGTGTTAAAATGAGAAGTAAGGAAGAGGTGTTGCTGAATCAAAAGGACAAAGTATCAGGAAGATGGAAAGAGTATTTTGAAGAACTGATGAATGCAGGAAAAGCTGAGGCAGCAGTTGCTGCATACATGGGTATGGAGAATAGTAGGAAAAAGATACAAGTACAGGGGGCTATAGCAAGACGGGAAGTAAAAAAGGTGATAATGAGGTTGAAGGTAGGAGAGGCACCTGGAATCAATGGCAAATGTTGAAGTATGGAGTAGAAAATGTGATGGAGTAGATGCATTTGATATGTAATGTAGCATGACAGTAAATGGTAGTATACCAGAAAAAGTGTATGCAAGGTGTTCATTGATGGCAAAATGGAAGTGACCAAATGCAGAATAAGTAAAGAGAGTTAAGCAAAAGCTTTGGTATATGTGTGGGTGTGAGGCGGGGCAGTGTGTTGTCAATGTGGTTTTAACATATGTAGATGGAGTGATTAGAGAGATAAATGCAAAATTAGGGAAAGGGGGTGCAGAGATGGAGTGAGGTAGTGAGGTATGGTGACTAATTACAAGCCTGTTTGCATATGAGACTGTGTTGTTTGCTGAGAGTGAAGAAAATTTGCAGAAGGTTGTAGTGTGTTTTATGATGTGTGTAAGCAGAAGCAACTGAAGGTAAATATCAGTACAAGTAAAGTAATGGTGTCTAAAAGGAGAGAGAGTGAAAATATATATTTTGCAAAGCCCTACTGAGTTAGAGAAGAAATTGTACTTAACTGTGTTACAGATACTGGGTAGAAAGACTGGAAGAGGTGACAGAATTTAAGTATTTGGGAGCTATCATGGGTAAGTTTGTGGTGATATGAAAAGAAAGATAAGGGAGAGGGATAGCAGTGCAGGGTAGAAGAGTCACTGGATTCTTTATTTGAATAATGAAGGGTAGAGGTGTAAGTATGGAAGTCAAGAAAGGATTAAGGGATAGCCTAGACTTCCCAATCCCTGACCTAAGCAACCGAAATATGTTCATGGAATGAGTCACAGAGATCAAGAAAGATCAAGAATCTAGGCTGTGGAAATGAGCTATTTGGAAGGAGCATGTAGCATGGGAAGAGAGAATGAAGAAAAAAATGAAGTGGTGCATGAGAGATTTAGGATAGCAGAGAATGCAGAGGGAATGAATTCTGGAGGGCAAAGAGAATGAAACATAAAACATTAAGGTGGTTTGGGGATGTGGAAAGAATGCTTATCATACAAGGTGAGTGTATGATAATACGACTAAAGGGGATGGTGTGAAAGGCGATTCTAGGCTCAAAAAAGTGCCCTGTATGACTCAAGTATATCATCTCATCATGTTCGTATGGCTCCCTAGACACCCTCAAGCACCTCAGGTCCATGCTTCTATCGACTTTAGGCTCAGAAAAGTGCCCCGTATGACTTGTGTACACCATCTCAGCATGTTCGTATGGCTCACTAGATGCCCTCAAGCATTACAGGTCCGTAGCTGTGGTGATTTTAGGCTCAAAAAAGTGCCCCGTATGACTCGAGCATTTTACCTCAGAATGTTCGTACGGCTCCCGTATGACTCGGGTATGTTATCTCAACATGTTTGTACGGCTTCCTAGACACCATCAAGCACCACAGGTCCGTACCTGTGGCAATTTTAGGCTCAGAAAAGTGCCCCCTATGACTTGGGTATATTATCTCTATATGTTCGTAGAGCTCCCTAGACACCCTCAAGCACCACAGTTCCGTACCTATGGCGATTTTAGGTTCAGAAAAGTGCCCCGAATGACTCAGGAATATTATCCCAACATGTTCGTAAGACTCCCTAGACACCCTCAAGCACCACACGTCCGTACCTGTGGCGATTTTTCGCTCAGAAAAATGCCTCGTCCAACTCGGGTATATAATCTCAATGTGTTCGTACTGCTTCTTAGACGCCCACAAGCACCATAGGTCCATACCTGTGGTGATTTTAGGTTCAGAAAAGTGCCCCATATGACTTGGGTATATTATCTCAGCATGTTCGTACGGCTCCCTAGATGCCCTCAAGCACTAAAGGTCCCGTACCTGTGGCAATTTTAGGCTCAGAAAAGTGCCCCATATGACTCGGGTATATTATCTCAACATGTTCAAACGGCTCCCTAGATGTCCTCAAGCACCACAGGTCAGTACCTGTGACAACTTTAGGCTCAGAAAAGTGCCCCTATGACTCGGGTATATTATCTCTACATGTTCGTATAGCTCCCTACACACCCTCAAGCACCACAGGTCCATACCTATGGCGATTTTAGGTTCAGAAAAGTGTCCCGTATGACTTGGGAATATTTTTTCAACATGTTCGTAAGGCTCCCTAGACGCACTCAAGGACCACATGTCCGTACCTGTGGCAATTTTTGCCTTAGAAAAATGCCCCGTCCAACTCGGGTATATTATCTCAACATGTTCGTATCGCTTTTTAGACGCCCACAAGCACCACAGATACGTACCTGTGGTGATTTTATGTTCAGAAAAGTTCCCCATATGACTCGGTTATATTTTTCAACATGTTCGTATGGCTCCATAGACGTCCTCAAGCACCACAGGTCCGTACCTGTGGCGACTTTAGGCTCAAAAATGTTCCCCGTATGACTCAGGTATATTATCTCAACATGTTCGCATGGCTCCCTAATCGCCCTCAAGCACCAAAGGTCCGTAACTGTTGCGATTTTAGGTGCAATAAAGTGCCCCGTATGACTTGAGTATATTATCTCAGCATGTTCGTATGCCTCCCTAGACACCCTCAAGCACCACAGGTCCGTAACTTGGGGTGATTTTAGGGCCAGAAATTTGCCCCGTATGATTCGGGTATATTAATTATACGTTTGTATGGCTTCCTAGATGCCCTTAAGCACACAGACTCATACCTGTGGTGACGTTAGGCTTAGAAGAGTGCCCCCTATGAGTTGGGTATATTATCTCAACATGTTTGTATAGTTTACTAGATACCCTCAAGCACCACAAGTCCGTACCTGTGGCGATTTTAGGTTCAGAAACGTGCCCCGTTTGACTTGGGTATATTATCTCAACATGTTCGTATGGCTCCCTAGACACCCTGAAGGACCACATACCCGTAAATGTGGCGATTTTATGCTCAGAAAAATGCCCCGTTCAACTCGGGTATATAATCTCAACATGTTTGTATGGCTTCTTAAGACGCCCAAAACCACCACAGGTGAGTTTAGGTTCAGAAAAGTGCCCCGTATGATTCGGGTATATTATTTCAACATGTTCGTATGGCTCCATAACCGTCCTCAAGCACCACCTGTGGCATCTTTAGGCTCAAAAATGTGCCCAGTACGACTTGGTATATTATCTCAATATGTTTGTATGGCTCCCTAATTGCCCTCAAGCACCACAGGGGCACGTTTTTGCAAGTTTAGGTGCAAAAAAAGTGTCCCGTATAACTCGGGCATATTATCTCAGCATGTTCGTACGGCTCCCTAGACGCCCTCAAGCACCAAAGGTCCGTACGTGTGGCGATTTTAGGCTCAGAAAACTGCCCCGTATGACTCGGGTATATTATCTCAGTATGTTTGAACGGCTCCCTAGATGCCCTCAAGTACCACAGGTCCATCCCTGTGGCGACTTTAGGCTCAGAAAAGTGCCCCCTATAACTCGGGTATATTATCTCTATATGTTCGTATAGCTCCCTAAACACCCTCAAGCACCACAGGTCCCGTACCTATGGCGATTTTAGGTTCAGAAAATTGCCCCGTATGATTCGGGAATATTATCTCAACATGTTCGTAAGACTCCCTAGATGCCCTCAAGCACCATATGTCCGTACCTGTGGCGATTTTTGGCTCAGAAAAATGACCCGTCAAACTCGGGTATATTATCTCAACATGTTCATATTGCTTCTTAGACGCCTACAAGCACCATAGGTCCATAACTGTGGTGATCCTAGGTTCAGAGAAGTGCCCCGTATGACTCGGGTATATTATTTCAACATGTTCGTATGGCTCCATATACGTCCTCAAGCACCACAGGTCCGTACCTGTTGCGATTTTAGGCTTAAAAAAGTGCCCTGGATGACTCGGGTATATTATCTCAGCATGTTCGTACGGCTCCCTAGACACCCTCAAGCACTATAGGTCTGTATCTGTGGCAATTTTAGGGTCAGAAATTTGCCCCGTATGACTCGGGTATATTAATTCAACATATTCGTATGGCTCCCTATACGCCCTTTAGCACCACAGGTCCGTACCTGTGGTGACTTTAGGCTCAGAAAAGTGCCCCATATGACTCTGGTATATTATCTCAGCCCTTAAGCACCAAAGGTCCATCCGAACCTGTGGCGATTTTAAGCTTAGAATAATGCCTAGTATGACTAGGGTATATTATCTCAACATGTTCGTATGGCTCCCTAGACACCCTTAAGCACCAAAGGTCCGTACCTATGGTGATTTTAGTCTCAGAAAAGTGCCCCGTATGACTAGGCTATTTTATCTCAAAATGTTCGTATGGTTCCCTAGACGCCCTTAAGCACCATTGGTCCGTAACTGTGACAATTTTAGGAAAAAAATATAGTGCCCCATATGACTCAGATATATTACCTCAGCATGTTCGTACGGCTCCCTAGATGCCCTCAAGCACCGCAGATCCATACCTGTGGCGATTTTAGGTTCAGAACTGTGCCCCATATGACTCGTGTATATTAACTCAACATGTCCGTATGGCTCCCTAGACGCCCTCATGCATCACAGGTCCGTACCTGTGGCTATTTTAAACTCAGAAATGTCCCCAGAATGACTCGGGTATATTATCTCAACATATTCGTATGGTACGCTACACACACTCAAGCACCATAGGTCCGTAACTGTGGCAGTTTTAAGCTCAGAAAAAATGCTCTGTCCAACTCTGTTATATCAACTCAACATGTTCGTATGGCTCCCTAGACGCCAATAAGCACCACATGTTCGTATCTGTGGCGATTTTAGGTTCAGGAAACTGCCCCACATGACTTAGGTATATTATCTCAGCATGTTTGTATGGCTCCCTAGACACCTTCAAGCGATTTTAGGCTCAGAAAATGACCCGTATGACTCGGTTATATTATCTCAACATGTTCATATGGCTCCCTAAACGCCCTCAAGCACCAAAGGTCCGTACCTGTGGCGATTTTAGGCTCAGAAAAGCGCCCCGTATGTCTCGGGTATATTATCTCAACATGTTCGTACGGCTCCCTAGATGCCCTCAAGCACCACAGGTCCATACCTGTGGCGATTTTAGGTTCAGAAAAGTTCCCCGTATGACTCAGGTATATTAAAATGTTCATATGGCTCCCTAGACACCCTCAAGCACTAGAGGTCCGTACGTGTGGCGATTTTAGGCTCAAAAAATGCCTTGTATGACTCGGATATATCATCTCAGCAAGTTTGTACACCTCACTAGACGCCCTCAAGCACCATATGTCCATATCTGTGGCAATTTTAGGCTCGGAAAAATGACAAGTGAAACTCGGGTATATCATCTCAATATGTTCGTATGGATCCATAAACGCCCTCAAGCACCATAGGTCCGTACCTGTGGCGATTTTAGGTTCAAAAAAGTGCCCCGTATGACTCGGGTATATTATTTCAATATGTTCATATGGCTCCCTAGACACCCTCAAGCACCACAGGTGCACAGGCAGTGGCGATTTTAGGCTCAAAAAATTGCCCCGTATATCTTAGGCATATTATCTCAACATGTTCGTATGGCTCCCTAAATGCCCTCAAGCACCACAGATCTGTACCTGTTGCAATTATAGGCTAAAAAAGTGCCCCATATCATTACAGTATATTATCTCAGCATGTTTGTACGGCTTACTAGATGCCCTCAAGCACTAGAAGGCCGTACCTGTGGCGATTTTAGGCTTAAAAAAGTGCCCCATATGTTCGTATGGCTCCCTAGACGCCCTTAAGCACCAGAGATCTGTACCTGTTGCGACTGTAGGCTGAAAAAAGTTCCCCATTTGACTCAGGCATATTATCTTAGCATTTTTCATATGGCTCCCTAGACGCCCTTATGCAGCATAGATCCATAACTGTGGTGATTTTAGGCTCAGAAAAGTGCCCCATATGACTCGGGTATATTATCTCAAATTGTTCGTATGGCTCCATAGACAACCTCAAGCACCAGAGGTGGCGATTTTAGGCCCAAAAAAGTGTCAAGTATGACTCGTGTATATTATCTTAACATGTTCGTATGGTCCCTATACGCCCTCGAGTACCACAGGTCCATACCTGAGGCGATTTTAGGTTCAGAAAAGTGCCCCGTATGACTCGAGTATATTATCTCAGTATGTTCATACAGCTCCCTAGACGCCCTCAAGAACCACAGGTCTGTTCCTGTTGCGATTTTAGGTTCAAAAAAGTTACCCGTATGACTTGGGTATATTATCTCAACATGTTCGTATGGCTCCCTAGACACCCATAAGCACCACAGGTCCATACCTGTGGCAGTTTTAGGCTCAAAGAGTGTCACGTATGACTCAGGTATATTATTATGGCTCCCTAGACTCCCTCAAGCACCACAGGTCTCGTACGTGTTGCAATTTTAGGCTCATAAAAGTGCTCCATATGACTTGGGTATATTATCTCAGCATGTTCGTACGGCTCCATGGACGCCCTGAAGCACCACAGGGGCCCACGGAATTTACTACTAAAAAAATCTTTTTATGTGAAAACTGAAATACACCACAATGAGTCTCTTCTATACTTGAAATAATCACAGTAAAAGCCTCAAAATGCTTTCCCTCACTGATAGATATCCAATACATACGAAGCGAATTATCACAACATTTTTAAAATATCTTATCATTCTATAGGTTAAATTACAAGCCTGAATTAATCTAAAACAATATTTCAATCTCAGATTCATATTCACTGTGTAATATAATCCTTATACTGGGGTGTACAAGGAAATCTGTTTTCCTTAGAAAAACACCAAAAATTGTAGGTAAAATCTCACGGAATTTTTCTACTCCCCCAAAAAAAAAACTTTTTGTTTAAAAATTGAAATATACCTCAATGAAACTCTTAAATACTTGAAATAATCACAAAGTAAGTCTAAAAATGCTTCCCCTTACCGATAGATACCCAATAAATACGAAGGGAATTATCACAAAATCTTTGAAAAATCTTATCATTCAAAAAAAATTTGAAATAAAAGCCTTAATGAATCTGAAACAATACTTCAACCGCAGATTTGTATTCAGTGTGTAATAAAGTCCTTATACTAGGGTATACAAGGAAATCTATTTTCTTGAGATAAATACCAAAAATTTCGGATATATTTTAACTAAAAAAACTTTTTCTATGAAAAATGAAATATACCACAATGAATCTCATCTATACTT
>JAYMFT010277441.1:0-10538 GCA_038088735.1 Panulirus argus | reverse complement strand
TGTGGTATACCGGGGTCGACGTGCTGTCAATGGACTGAACCAGGGCATGTGAAGCATCTGGGGTAAACCATGGAAAGTTCTGTGGGGCTTGGATGTGGATAAGGAGCTGTGGTTTCAGTGCATTACACATGACAGCTAGAGACTGAGTGTGAGTAAATGTGGCCATTTTATCTGTCTCCTGGTGCTACCTCGCTGGCACAGGGGGTGGCGATGCTATTTCCTGTGGGGCGGGGTGGCATCAGGAATAGATGGGGGCGAGCAAGTGTGAATATGTACATGTGTATATGCATGTGTATGTTTATGTATGTATATATGTATATGGTGGTATGTATATGTATGTACTGTGCATATATGTGTGTATGTGGGGGGATAGGTCTTTCTTCGTCTGTTTCCTGGCACTACCTCGCTGACGCAGGAAACAGCGATCAAGTATAATAAAAATAAATAAATATGAAGCCTATGGATGGCCAATGGAACAATAGTGGCACAGGGTCATATCTGATAGAGGGAATAAGTAGCTGACTGGCTTTGTATTATTATTCACAAAAAAACTACTACAGGCTTCCCATCTCCCATAGGTGATACACATACTTTGGTAATATCCATAATACAATCCTATTTCATTAAAGAACCCATCTTTAAACATGAGAATCCTACTCTCACTGCCATTATCCATTCCCTTACCTAACTTGCATCCCCAGTCTTCTTATTTAGGTACATTTACTTTCTCTTTTGTTTAACTAACTGCTTTACCTGTGAGAAGATTAAATACATAAATCTTTATCATATTATTTTTGGCATTCAGGAAAGGGGTATACATGTAGAATCTTCATTAAACATATTGGTTATCAACTATGCAGAAGTTTTCTGCAAAGTGCTAAAAGTGTTGCTGATGGTTCTTTAAGCCTAGGGCATTCAAGAAAGTATACCACTGATGACACCATGGAGAATTTTGAACTCTTTCTGGTTATTCCATTATCTTTTGTCCTACAAAACCCACTTTAAAAATCACCTACTTCAATTCTATGATTAATCTATTTCAATACTCAATTAATTCTTTTTGTCTGTATATCCTCACAAGAAATAAAAATTGACAGATGGCCCATGCACGGTATTTCTAACTATCTATCCATGATCTCAACTCTGTTCCTATTAATACAGAGATAATAAAGGGCCTATCACCTATCACCTCTATCATATACACTGGAAACATTTGTTATGAGAGTCAAACTGAACAAAGTCTTTAAATTCTGTATCACAATTATTGTAACTTTCTAATCTTGCAATCCAATACTAACATTCCATCTCACATTTACACTTGCCAATTAAACTGAACCTGTTACCATTATAGGCATGCTAAACACTGTTCTTCATCTTATTATGAAGGCAACTTTATATCCACTTTCTAAGATTTCGTCATTTTATCCCACTTCTCACAAAAAATCCTACCCTAATTACTGCAACTATACTACTGAAAATATTTCATGTACAATCTTTAATAACAATAGAAGGCTCAACTCAAGAACAGAAGCAGAGGTTAGTAAAATTTTCTGTGATATTCACCTTTCTAACTTTAAACCTGAGGCTTCCTCAGAACAATCTTGCAAGCAAACAATTTTCCCACTGTAGAAATTTCTCTACAAAAGTTAACAGCTTCATACAATTAAAAGTTTCAGTAAAGTACACTTAGACCTCTCTAACATGGATATTCCTTTAAGAAAAGTATTGTCATGAGCAGGATAAATTTTGAATCCAGTCATGTACACACAAAGCTACACATGGCATTCCTGGATTATGAAGGCACCAAAATTCAAGTCTCAAAGAGTAATCCTTAATATAAAAGGTAGTTACTAAGATACCCTAAGACTCTACTTCAGATATTTATGTCAGGTCTACTTTTACTGTGGACCATCCTACCAATTTATGCCTAGACAGTTTTTACTTCTGGTCTGTTAGGGACAGAATGGGTGATAACCAATAATTCTCTAATCAACTGGATTATGATCTGTGTCTTTGCAGCTTTGGAAAAGTCCACTAAAAACAGTACTATAGACTATAAAGACGACATAAATATTAAAAATCTTCAGTGTCAAATAAGTGACCTCAGTGTATCATTAATGCCATTCCCATTTTCATGGGGTGAACCATGCACTGGTGGACTGCTTGGATGACATATGCAGAGCATGATGCTCAAGGTGAATGAGGGAGAGAGAGAAAAAAAAGCTTTACTTTTTGAAAGAGACATGTATCACAGTGTAATATCAATTTGAATGGATCTGCAAAGGTTAAGGACTGAATGCTGTGGTTAATATATTTAGAGTACATGTTAGTGAAGATGATAGTTGGAAAGCTATAGTTGCGAGTCCAGTCATGTACGGGAGAAAAACTGGAGATGCACAAAAAACTTTAGTGAATGGAAAAAGCATTGATTGTGAAAGAAGCTTGCATGGAGGAATAATTGTCCCACCTCTTAAATATGGATGTGAAATCCAAGTCTGTATGGTTCAAGATTGGTAAAACATAGGGGCAACAGAGAAGACGATGTGTGGAGATATTGTTAGAATGGTTCATAAATGAATGTCTTTTAGGATGATATGTTTGTGAAGAACATAATGCATACAGTTGGCTTATCAACAATATTCATAGTAGTATAGCTGAAGGACAAGCAGGAGAGGTAAAGTGAATTAGATATGGATGGATGCAGTGAGAGACTTGATCAGGGTTGGTGATAGATAAGATAAGAATGTCAGCTGAATGATTCAGAGATCAATGCAGAGGCATCATTTTGTACATGGTATAAAGGTGGTATGACTGGTGATGTTGGTCTCACTTGATGAGCCAATTTAGTGTACAAAGTGAAGTATAAAGCACTTATAAAAGTTCATTTTAACACAATACACACAGGTTAAAAATGTTTATAAAGGATTTGTGAGGCTGTATATGCCAAATCCACTCTATGGTAATGAGAGTAAGTTTAATGAGAAACAGAAACATAAATATAATTATGTACATAAATCCTCTTAATTCACTCAACATATCTTTAACCCATAAACTTCCAATTTTGTAGACGTGCTTCTTATATTTTTCTTTGTACAAGAAATAGATTTTCAAGTGAGACCATCAGTTGTTCACACCACCATTATTGGCAAAACCTTTCCATGGTAACCATCCCAAATCATTTTCTAGTATACTTGTCTGGTAAACCTTTTACAATCAGCAGTTCCCTTACTGCATCCATCCATCTATCCATCTCTTCATTGGTCCTCTTTGTATACATCCACCTTTTAATGGTTTCTTCATATCAAACATCCTTCTCTTCTTAACTGTACTCTCCCAATTTTAAACATACTATACAAATTACACAGCCTTTCTGCTATCATTTTGTAACCTATCATGACCTATATAAACTTAACCTTCATATCAACGCATCAAAAATAGGAGTATTCCATGCAAGTTCTTGCACACTGTACACTCAGATTTTTCTTCTTTATATACCTTTCAGCTCAACCCCAATTCTTCTCTCTTTCACAACTTTTCTCACAAATTTAGCTTTTTCTCTATCATCCTCACTAGAATTTACTACCATAAATCCTATGCTCATCCACAGCTTCCTGTTCTTCACCATTCATACTAATACTGCGACATCCCATCTCTTTCAAAGCTAGACAGTATCAGAAGCCTCCTTCTACATATATCATCAAAACAACCTAATGCTCTACCCAATGCTTTCCATCAGTCAGCAAACAAAAGAGCATCATCTACATACAAGAATTACAGCAACTTTCGCTTTGTTTTGCCATAATATTTGCAGGTCACTGCTACCACACCACTTCACTTTCAACTCATGTAACACTATCAACAAAATCCCTAAAACACCAAGGTGATTTCACACATCCCTGTTGCACTGCCAAACCACTCTTGCATGATTTATTCTTACCAATGCCTTTCTTCCATTTTAAAAGCTGTCTTCCACATGCATCACATAGAGCTGATCAACTCAAAGTATGAACTTGTTCTGCAGTAAAAATCATATCCTGTCTAACCTTAGACTCTTTTCATACAAATACTGAATAGCATCAGACCAAAAATTGAAATGTTCTCATCTTTCCCTTCTTTGTGAGGCTGCATCAAAAACAAAGGGAGGCAGGCTGCATTATTACTGAAATCCAAAATCAGGGCAAAATGAAAATATGTACCTACTATATATCTATATCTCTGATAACCATCCCCTTCATAACCCCCTCAAGGGGTTGCCACGGCAAAAGAGTCTCCATAACTAGTGAACTCCAATGCCACTTTATATCTTTAGTGCCTCACCCTTAACAGGCCACTTGCAAAGGGCAACTCTAGCACAGTGTTTTCAGTGGCTCCTACCTACTGTTGCTACCTATTTCTACCTGATGTGTCTACCGAATATTTCAACCAAATGTTCCAAACACCTACTACTACTACATTAGCTACTGCTCCAACTAATGTTCTCACCTACTACTTCTAATATTTCTACCTAATGCTCCTATCATTTACTTCTATCTTTTGCCCCTACCATTTAGCCAAAAGGTAAGGCTGGCACATAGTGCTCACTGCAGGAAATTCTAGTTATGAAGAATGAGTTGTGCGAGTTAACTGTTGTCAACTATCATGTGTGACAAGAAGGGATTGAATGTTTGTGGACAGAATGTCAGCAGTACACATGTCAGGCAGGCAGAAAGAAAAAACCAGCTACCTGGGTCAGAGGAGCGCAACTTGACAACCACTAAAGTGTTGGCTCACAACGCAACATCACTAACCTTCCTGATACCCAGGTAGGTAGCATACTAAAGATAAGTAAAGAGTGCTAATATTCAATAGTTGTATGGCTTAAAGAATGTGCTGGGTTTATGAACTAAAGAAAGGCAAATCATTATGGGCAAAACTAGTAAAAACACTAAAGAATATAAAAAGCACATTTGAGTGATAAATCTCTGTGCCTTGGAAACACACACATGCTCCAAAGGTAAGAAAAGAATTATACTCCTTATTGGTTGTACTCCTCTTTGGCTATAATTGCACCCCAGCACCATGTACTGGTCTGCTACACTTTCTCCAACTTTATACATAATGTTAAAGTATCATATCTATTTCTCTCTGATTACCATTTCATTATATCTGAATGTTTCCTCTTTCTTCTCTATTTCTTTCAGTTACTGCCTCCTACTTGTATCTTTCCTGTTGTACATGCAATGTTTACCAAAGCTGTCTTTCTTCTTTTCAAAAATTCCCAATGCTTAGTGCTTGCAAGTGGTGACGATCTCCACACAATAATCAAACCAACTAGCAAAATCCTAATGAATATGTTGTGCACTTAGTTTCTGACACTTAAAAGCACAAATATGGGTGATAATTAAAATGTCTTTGGAAGATTCTAACCATACTACCCATCTCTGAATGCAGGAAAAGGGGTATACAATATGGATAAAGTGATATTAAATGACTTGAGTGAAGGGTACCACATATAAAGAGGTGGATAAATAAACATAAAAAGTGAAACAATATGCAAGTGAGTTGGGTACGAGTGAAAATAAATGTACAGAGTACTGTGATGATTAACATGAATGAATGTGGTTTTAGTGCAGCACACCTTAATTATGGTAAGAAATATGAAATAATGGAGTTAGTAAATGTCTATGCCTTTTGTCCAGATGTCACACAATCACAACCACAAGGCACAGTGTAGTCTGTATCAAAGAGGTTTGTTTAACTGCAGTACCATATTTCCTTTAATCATATCTTAGCTTAAAATGTAAAGAGATGTATAAACATATAAATAATGTGTGCATTAGCCTTTGGGCCTGAGATCACTCCCTTTGAAATGGGATATACAATACAATCTGTCTGTGTTCCTTCTTTGACTTGAGGAATGTATAAACTGGCATGTCAATCACTTCTTCCAGCTGCCACCTTAAGCTGTTCAAAAAAAACTCATTCGAGGCTCCAGAATTTGCATTAGTTTCTGTCATTCAAAATAAAAAAAATATAATCTTTGCAGCAAAAACATTTTGTTCCCAAACCATCATCAGATTAGATGTCAGCATATCACTGCAGTTTTCCCTTCACCATAATTATAATTCTTTAATCTAACATGATGAAGTTTATGTAATGTGTTCATTTATAAAATCTGTTTATTTGTTTCAGCCTAAGTAGAAACAGACAGCTTACTGAAAAAAGATCAGTGCAAATTATCACTGCTAAAACTCATGATGAGCCCTCACTTTTTGCTTCATCATCTTCATTGCTCAGATGACCTTCATCTCCATTTTTGCAAGAAAGATGGTCTTCTTGTGAGGACTGAGGTCGAGTACTAACAGGCGGTGGAGTGGCAGTGCCCCCTTCACTCCCTAATTCTCCTCGCACCATTTTTTCTAAGACAATTCTTGATGCTTTTTCAGAGACATCTAAGGTCTTCAGGAAAAACTGACGGCAAACCTGCAAAAACCCATACATATGAGTTAATGAGTTTTGGAAATGTGTATCTTAACACAAGATTGTCCAAAAATACAAAATGCATAGGTATATAGAAACAGGTTACAGGAAAGGAACAGCACTGTGAAATTAAAACTTCAGACAATTGGTTCAGAGAAAAAGAAAGAAAGAAAGGGGGGGAAAAGTTGAACCTTCTGGAAAATATTTATGGAGAGAAGGCACTGGGTGAAGAATCTGAAGTCTCGAAAGACTAAAGAAGATGATGAATATGTACAAAAGAACAAATGAGGTCAGAGTGAAAGGTATAGCAGCAGATGTAGGGGTGTATCAGGGTGGTATGCGAACTGAGAGAGTTAGAGAGAGTGGTTTGGTGAGAAAGAGAGGTGAAAGTCTTGCGGAAGATGAAATCCGGCAATGCGGCAGTATTGGATGGTATTGCAGCTGAATCTATTAAGAAAGGGGGTGACTGTGTTGTTGACTGGTTGGTAAGAATAATCACTATGTATGGACCATGGTGAAGTGCCTGAGGATTGGCAGAATGCATGTAAAGTTCCACTGTACAAAGGCAAAGGGGATGAAGGTGAGTGTTCAAATTACAGAGAATAAGTTTGTTGAGACTCCCTGGAAAACTGTTTGGGAGGGTATTGATTAAGAGGGTGAAGGCATGTAGAGAGCATCAGGTTGGGGAGGAGCAGCGTGGTTTTAGAAGTGGCAGAGGATGTGTGGATCAGGTGTTAGCTTTGAAGAATGTGTGTGAGAAACACTTAAAAAACAGATGGATTTGCATGTAGTATTTATGGATCTGGAGAAGGCATAAAATATGGTTGATAGAGAGGCGTTGTGGAAGGTCTTAAGAATATATGGTGCGGGAGGTAAGCTATTAGAAGCAGTGAGAAGTTTTTATCAAGGGGTGTAAAGCATGTGTACAAGTTGGAAAAGAGGTGTGTGATGTCCCCATGGTTGTTTAATTTGTTTATGGATGGGGTGGTTAGGGAGGTAAATGCAAGAGTCTTGGAAAGAGGGGCGAGTATGCAGTCGATTAGGGATGAGAGGGCCTGGGAAGTGAGTCAACTGTTGTTTGTCGATGATACAGGGCCGATGGCGGATTCGAGTGAGAAATTGCAGAAGCTGGTGAACGAGTTTGAAGAGCATGTGAAAGGAGAAAGTTGAAAGTGAATGTAGATAAAACAAGGTTATAAGGTTTACTAGTTTGGAAGAGTGTGTAAAAGGAGAAAGTTGAAAGTGAATGTGAATAAAACAAGGTTTTCAGGTTTATTAGGGTTGAGGAACAGGTTAGTTGGGTATGTAAACTGGAAAAAACAAATGGAGAGAAAATGGAATAAGTGAAGTGTTTTAAATATCTGGGAGTGGACTTGGCAGCGAATGGAACCATGGAAGCGGAAGTGTCTTAGGATGGGGGAGGCGAGGGTTCTGGTGGCGATGATGTGTGGAAAGAGAGAACGTTACTTGGGATGGCATAAATGGTTATGTTTAAAGGAATAACCCCAACAATATTATTTGGATGCAAGGCATGGGCTATAGAAACGGCTGTGCGGAGGTGTGTTCATGAGTTGGAAATGAAATGTTTGAGGAGAGTGTGGTGTGAGGTGTTTTGATCGAGTAAATAATGTAAGGGTAAGTGAGATGCATGGTAATAAAAAGGATGTGGTTGACAGAGCTGAAGAAGGTGTGCTGAAATGTTTTGGACATATAGACAGAATGAACAGATAGAATGAATGAGGAAAGGTTAGCAAAGAGGATATATGCGTCAGAAGTGGAGGGAACAAGGAGAACGAAGAGACCAAACTGGAATGGAAAGATGAAGTAAGAAAAATTTTGAGCGATCGAGGCCTGAACGTGCAGGAGGGTGAAATGCGTGGATGGAGTAAATTGGAACGAGGAGGTATACTGGGGTCGACATGCAATCAGTAGATTGAACCAGTGTAAGGGTCAAACCATGGAAAGGTATGTGAGACCTGGTTGTGGATAGGGAGCTGTGGTTTCCGTACATTGCACATGACAGATAAAGAATGGATATGAGCGGATGTTGCGTATCTTCGTCTGTTACTGTCGGTATCTCACTATCGCGGAAAACGGCGATCAACTATTTATCTATCTATATCTATCTGTCTATCTATCTATCTATATCTAAATCTATCTATCTATCTATCTCTCTATCTATCTATCTGTCTATCTATCTATCTGTCTATCTATCTGTCTATGACAAAATGAGATTTTGCCAAAATCCTCTCTCATCCATCTTGATACAAACTTCCTTAATGACCAAAAGCTTCTATAACAGTATAACCACTGTCTTTATCATTAGTATCTTCAGTGAATTTTTATGTGAAAGCCTCCGTGGCTGCATATTATAACTATCATGAAATCATATATTTTATATGCGTCTGAAGAGCATATTTACGAATATCTTATCCTTACTTGAAACAATATTCAACGGCTATCGACTACTTTGCTGTTATTATGCCAGAAATCGTTACATACCAGTTAGATATAGGTGGAAAAATTTTTCTACTTATTTAAACGAAAAAGTGAGAATCAGAATGACAAGGAGTAGGGAAGTACAATAAGTTTTGCTAATATATACGAAAGATGAGGTCTCTTTGTTTGTGCTGCATACGGTAGTACACAGAACATATCAGGTATATGGCTAGAAGTTCCCGCAGAGAACTCTGTATTTGGAATACTTTACGATGGCACGGAGCTATGTCAGCAGTAAGTCTTTCACCGAATTCATCAAAGAGTTAGATTATAATTACTTTCTTTGACCCATCTTAATTCAAATTTAATCGACCTTTAATACACTAGGCAGTATTTTCTCAAATTTTTGGTCACTAACGTTTATTAGCTCGACTTCATGCACGTAAGAACATTATTGATATCAGTTTGCAGTGATGATGGATTGTAGTGAGAATACAGTGATAGGGGGAGGGACATTGCTCATAATGTCTCTAGTCGCCAAAATAGCTTGTGACATGCTGGATGAATACTATTTTGCCGACTAGTATGAATGTGCGGGTCAAACATTGTTTTGTCAAGTAGTTGGCACGTGTGGGTTGACTTGATATTTTACTGATAAATGCGTACGTTAATGCTGTCATTCTTACCATAGCTAAAAAGGATAACATGAACTGATCAAGAGTTAACAAGATTTGTTCGTACTAACGGCATTGCATTCCATCCATGGTGCTGTATCATCATACCTAATTTAACGTAGCCGATTTTAATCCACATAGTCTTTTCTAACGTAACCCAATCTAACAAGTCTTATATGGCCGAACGCAACCACATAACTTGACTACATAATCAACCCAAGTTAAGATGCTGTAACTTAAACACACCAGCATAATCTTACCTACCTTATGTAACATAATCTACTGAATCTAACCTAACTTTATGTAAACAATCTAACCGTAATTAACCAACCAAAACCGGATCTAATCTACCATGCCTAGCCTTACTAACCTAACCCAGCTTAAGCTAACCAGTCTTACCAAAAAAATTTAACCAAACCATACCTCATTAACCTAACCTAAGGTAACCTAAGGTTATGACTTGTGGTGCATTGTTCAAGCTGCTCTGTCAGTAATGGAATGCTCATGCTGAAAACAAATACAGCTAGCTCCTCAGCAAATCTCATAGTATACAGTTGAGCTTGCATAAGGGCAATAAAAGAAACCATGAGTACTTGCATTAGTTGGCAAAACAATGTTTAAACCACTAGTGCCTGGTTGACAAAATAGTGTTTGTCCCACCAGAACCAGCTACAGTATTCAGCAAGATGGCGTTTGAGCCACTGTGTCCACTAGTCTGCACTGGTTAGTTTAAGGCTGCTTTGCCACTTGCTGGCAGTGTAACCTTTTTTTTCTTTACTGGATTTTCTGTAAAACATAGACATTATATTGGTCTAAACATCTTACATGGTATTACTTGGCTAAGAGGATAGATAACTTGATTGGGATACACTTTTATACCCAAACATTACCTTTTTTTTTTTTTATGTTGAAGGCTCCAGTCACGGACAAAAGTCCACATCAAGGCCGGGCCCTAATTGAAATATA
>JAYMFT010277430.1:0-10538 GCA_038088735.1 Panulirus argus | reverse complement strand
ATATATACACACGTTTAGATATAACTATATGCTTCTATTTTTGGTAACATACCTTAGGGTTTATGCAGCTACGAGAGGAAGGGAGGGAGTGAAGAAATGGGTACTTTTTGAGAAAGTGTGAGTCAGTGCTTGGGCAGTTTCGATATGTCAGGGATCGGATGCTGGTGTTAGGGTATCTGAATGCATAAGTGAGTAATGGGGCAAATGAGAGTACAATTGGAAGGCACGGGGCACTTGGTGTGTGTAAAGGATGATGATGAACAACTTGTCGTGGTTTCTGCTGAAAGTGACATTGAAAATATTTGGTTTAGAAAAAATAAATACATATGTAAGTCTAGATGAGTGAGTGAGGCTGGTGGTCAACTAGCATTATTTTATTATGTGCTAAATGGCAAGCGTGCATAGGAGAGGGTTGTTGGATGTCAACGTGTTGAAAAGGGCAGCAGGTGGGATGTCAGATCATTCTTTTGTGAAGGGAAGTTTGGAAGTTTATAACAGTTTTAGGGAAGAAAAATGACTGTCTGGAGAATGAGGTGAAAGTCAGTTAGTGTGTAAAATAAGCTTGTGTGTAGAGATGATATGAAAGACTTGAGGAATGAGCCCCACAAGGTGAGAGTTAATTACACCAGATGAGCGAAAGAGCAGTGGAAAGTATTTAGGCACGCAGTGCTTATGTGAGGGTGGAGTTCTTAGTATGTGGAAGGTGCTACATGTGAGCATGGGAAAGAGCAGCGAGTAGTGGGATGAAGAAATTGAAGTGTTAGAGACAAGAAAACAGTTGTATATTCAAAATATGCAGGAACAAAGTGCGAATGAGTGGGAGGCATAATAGAGAAAGCAGTACAAGAGATGAAAAGGAGGGCAAATTGAACGTGAAATGAGAGATTATCAGCGAATTTGAACAAGGATAAGAAAATACTTTGCAGGGAGATGAACAGTGTGAGGTAAAAAAGAAAATCGATTAATGTGACGATGAGGTGCGCGGATGGGGAAGAAGAAACAGATAACGAAGAAGTACAAAACATATCTAGCATATTGAGGAACGTTGAATGTGTTTGATTGATAGGACGGCGGATAACTGCGTTAAGGACAAGTGGTATGCAAAATGAGTCATTGTAAATGATTTGGTGAAGAGAGCTAAGGTGGTGAAAATCTTGCATAAGATAAAGTGTGGCAGAACAGTAGTGGTGAATGTTTCTGCTGACGAGTTTCTTTAGAGAGGGAGTGACAGCGTTCTTGATTGGTTAGTGAGGCTTGTCAACGTATGCATGCCCGAGGATGAGGTGCCTGAGAGTTGACAGAATGCATGAATAGAGCCCTTACATAATAAAAGATAAGGGAACAAAAGTGACTGCTTTAATTACTGCGGTATAAGTCTATTGAGTGTACTTGGTAGGATGTATATTAGAATGGCTTCAGGAGTGGTTGAGGATATGTGGACCAAGTCTGACGAATTGCTATGTGGGTACAATAACTGGAGAAAGAGATCTATGTGTGGCAGTTATAGACCTGGATAAAGCGTATGATGGATCTGACAGAGATACCTTGTGGAAGGTCTTACGAATGAATGGTGTGGAAGAATGACTACCAGATGCATTAGGAAAATTCTATCGGGAGAGTAATGCGTGTTTGTGAGTATTAAAGGGAAGAAGGTGTGTGGTTCCAGGTAAAGATCGATCTCTGTAAAGGATGTCTGATGTTACCATGGCTCTTTAATCTGTTCATGGACAGGACTGCGAGGGAGGTATATGTGGGACTCCTGAAGAGCGGGGCGCCTTTACAGTATGCCGTCGGGTAGGGTAGGGTGGGATGGGGTCAGAGGACGAGGGAGGTAAACCAGTTGGTATTTGAGGATAAAACTGTTTTCGTGGTAGACTTGAGACAAACTCCAGAAGCTTCTTTCTAAGCTTGGGGAAAGCCCTTACCTGCTACTACCCATCAAAAATGGTGCAGCTTTCGGTAGCATCGCATCAGAGTCCATCACTATTCCTTGAATGTCAGACCATTACAAACATTATTAATAATGTTTTGACCACCTCTCCCTGCGGCGAGCCAAAAACGCTCGTACACCTTCTTCACGTGCTCATGAATAAACACAGGAAAGCTCGAGTCTTACTTTGTCTTCTCTCATGTCTTTCACCTGTCATCCGTTATCTTCTCTGCTATCAATTTTTACGCAAATTATGTGTTGTGAGGATGACCGAAAGCTTTCAAAAGCAATAATTCTTGCCTACCGTCTTGCTGTATCATGTTCTATCACACGATACTGTGTGATACAGGAGAACGTTGACTAGATTGTAATAGTGCTGAATGACCATTCTTCACAAGGTGAGTACACTCATCATTTGTCAGTCTGTAAGACCCCCGTATATCCCTGTGATGTATTGAACGATTTTAAGACCGGAATGCCCTTAAAAAGTATATAGCTGCAAACGAGCAACATGTGTGTCTTAGCACCAGACCAGACAAGAATACTGAACTCTAATAGTATTTTACCACTGTTTTATCCTAACTTCTCTCTGTCTAGGTGTCTATATATTTAATTCAGGGCCTAGAATCTAAGGGTACTTTTGGTCGTCTCTGGGATCTTCAACATTTAAGAGAGAAAAAAAATCCATCCGTTGATTATATCATGCATGTAGATATAACTATTCCTGAATATATAATAACTTTCCGGGTGCAATAAATCTGGTTGAAGACGTGAAACCTACATGATCTAAAGACGTGTCTGTTGTCTGTTCGAGAACAAAGCCGAAGAGGATTATGGGTTAGTGAGGTCCGCTTTGGAAAGTAACTTCTCTGTCTTAAAGTAAATGCACGATTTTGGAACCTGTAAGCTTTTGACAGTCATCAAAAACAATCCCGAAAAAACATTCACCCTCAGCTGATTCTAGACTATGAACTGTTGACCCTATTGATATTAACATTATATCTAGATAGTCTGTATTAACACGTTGCTCGCATCTTACAGAACAATTACCAGAACCCAATAAATGACTTGAGAAGTGTGCCACGAACGTCTCTATGTACTATCAAAGACAAAAGTCGTGTCGTGAAATTTGGTGAATACCTATGGTAAAGGGCTAACCTTTCGATGTAAACACGGCCGTGTGGTAGGGCTTTCATTATGTTTCACCTGTTACATTAAATCATCGAACAAGACAACGACATGACTTTTTTGTCTTTGATAGTACCCCCTACAGTCAGTTAACAGAGCTCTAGATTACGGACATCAAAACCTGAGGAGAAACTTCCCTAACGTGTAATTCTTCCGGTAGTCGAAGTCACCAAAGAGACAAAAGACGCTGTGATACCTGCGTAGAAATTCCTTCCCTACCGCAACAGTGAGAGTTAGGATACAATATCCTAAGAGCAGATAAAAAGATATCAAAAGAATTCCTTGACAGTGATTGACTGTTGTACTCTGTCCGTAACTCCCCACCCTTTAGAAATTTGAGAAAATAATGCCTGTTTGCCCTTTGCGCAGTATCTTTAGGTAATACTCGTATGCATCTGGTGTTGATTAACAGAAAGTTCAAAGTCACACATTGCACCGCACACCTCAACTGACAATCTTTAAGGCAACAAATAACACATAATTATGCTTCTGCAACTTTCATAAGCATTTTACGCCATTTATCATCACAGTCTTCCATTTCAACGCGAACATTTTAATGCTCTTTACAACAAGTGAGTAATCTGAAACCAGACTTGAAAGCCAAAAGCAAACTTTCTTAACGTTGTTCCTCCCGCTATCGAAGAGTCGATTATGGAAAAGGTCAGGGATCTATGACTCTTGCAGTTCTTTAATGTCAAAGATGTTGTCTGTTCTTGGTTACAAGTCTGAGTCATTCTACCTGCAGATGACAGTTAACGATTCTTCCTCCAGTCTTATACATTAATGATGTCAACTGAGAGAACTGATCCACTCGTAACAACATAGTAGAGTGGGACTAACGGTTGGGACAGTACTTACACAACACTGTATTGGGAACTAAGGGCTGGGACAGTGTCTGCACAACATGGTGGGTGGGGGCGGGGGATAATGTATTGGAAGAGTGTCGTAGTTTCTCTCAGAGTGTAGGTACAAATGTTTTCTTTTTTTCTCCTAATATACCGCAAAAAGTAGGATTTTTCATGCAATATCAATTCAGCTTTCCTTGATGGACAAACTAAAACGAGTCGCATATACCAACTCTTTTTGTAGCTTTACACATCGATGGGTCACTCAAACGCCTGTGTATCCATCAGGTGATGTATACTGTGGTATCCTGCAACACACCCTCTCTGACAGCCCAGGCGTTTCCCTTCACACATGACCCGTTGGTTTACCCACGCTCGATTAATTTGGCAGAGCCAAGACTTTACTACAAACTTTTTCTTGCGTCCAGCCAAGGGAGTAATGGAATTCATCTCAACGTTTCTCGTCTCGTTTACACTCGGCACATGTCTATACAGTGGAACTTCTTTACATCAACTAGCATGATTACTCACTGGATAATGAACAATAGTTGAAGTTCAAAAGTCGTGCAAAAGAGTCCATGGACTCGGGACCAAAACAGTTCACTACACTTGTACGTTCACATGTTCAGAACACTGTCTTGATGGCCAGTGAAACGCTTATTATAATCAGTTACCAGTCTACAGCCATCCAGCTAATCTCGTCCGAAGCTAATCCATCTCGTCTGGCCACGCCATGTACTGAGCTACAGAAACGATGTCTCATTAAATGCAGCAGATTGAAATTAGGTATAAAAATAAGGTATAGCTTTTCTACCTGCTCGTCGCCTTGAGGCATAACACAAGCAGAATCTTTAGTGAGACCTTTGAGCCTACTTCAGGAACTATTCATACCCAATGTAATCCCTTTTTCCATGCGGGCATCAACGATTTACATTTTAAAAGTAGAATGCTTATGAAACACAGCACCTGTTTCCAAGCTGAAAGCTTCCTACGTCTTTCATTTACGAATTGTAAATTTCCTAAGCTCAGCTATAACAAGACTTGCTCGAGCCTGAACGATTTTGCAAATTCAGACTACAATACATGAAAAAATTTCAATCCCTATAAAACATGAACTCAATAATCTTTACAGCCTCTTATGCAGGGATGATATTGACAGATTATCTTGACATTTTACCGACCCATAGATATATCAACAATACTGGATTGAGCAAGTTACCCCAGGGCTGCTGGTGAAAATGAGCTTCAACACTTTAAGCTTCGTTTCTATTTCATCCCATATTTAAGGAGAGAAGCTGACACCGGCGTCTTAAAATTGCAGGTGATGAAGTGAGAATCAGACTCGACAAAACTGAGAAGCCGATAGGCTTCACCCTCAACAACTACGAAATGTTGAGGTTCAACACTCTACGACTGGTTTTGAAACAAACTGGTGGAAAAGGGCACTAGATACCCTCTTACTAGGACTGGGATATGAAACTTACCAAACACAGGGAAGGGGCGTAACTGAGCCCCATATGGAGAGAAAAATTAAGGTCTCGATACTCCACAACGGAGAAACATTCTCCATACCCCACAAATCGAAGGAAGGGGAACCTGGATTATACTCCCAACGTTAGCGACAAGGTTAAAAGATTTGGTACTTAACTGTGAAGACGGCGCCCCTGCGCTCAAGGATCCCACAATTAGGGAACGCAGTTGGATGGGCCCCCAGCGTCGACTTGTCACATCGGGAGAAGGCATGGCACGGACAGTTGGCTCCAGGTGTGTTCTTACCCCCGGTATTATACCTCACTTGCTCATTGGGCATGTGGTCGCTCTACTGTTGTAACTAGGGAGCCGATTGTGAAAGCGGTTTCCGAATAGCTGTTTCGTTCCGTAGTAATTTGCGAAGGCAAAATGCTCTGTGGAAATTATACATTATGTTAGAGTATGTCATGGTCAAATATTTCATTAAAAAAAATAATGAACTTCAGGAGAGAGAGTTGTTAAAGGAAGAGGGAGGAAGAGAGAAGGAGAGACTGATCGACACTTCAGCAGAGCTGTTGTCGGCATTGCTAGCACAATCCTGCCTCGCTACCTCGCACCACACCTCGGCAGATGAATCACCAGCATCGACAAACTGGCGTTACGGGGAAGAACCGTCGCCTTTAGAGAGTCTGGCCATACGACTGTCACCATAGTAAGTGAGCCTGGAATATAGAAATGTTTATCAAAGTGCGACGTTAATGTAGAAGGAGAGGAGGAGGAGGAGGAGGAAGCAGACATACTGATGAACACAGGATTTAGCCTCAAAAGACTATGAACCTTACGAAATAATACTTGAATTTATGCTGGATTTAATGTGTATTAGAAGAAAATAATTCCATAATCTTCTTTTTAACAACTCTACGAAAATAAGACTACCACGATTTGTCAGTAATGCTTTATTGAGTATTACAGAGTATTATTAGTCTTGTTCAGTAGCTCAGACGACAAGTGGAGGGAGTAGCGAGTCAATCCGCGTGGTGAACAGCCAGCTGCCCTTTCAGTAAGTACTTGGTCCACCCACCATTATATACGATCACCTCCTGCAGTCTGTCTGAAAGAGAGGCTACGGTGTAATACAGATTTTGTTGTCGATTTGTACGAAAATGCTCCCACTTTCTTCCCCCGTGTGTTGGACGAGCGGAGTGGCTGCCTGTGTGATGTCCGAGCCTAGTGCGTCTCCCGCGACCTAACGATGGTTGGTTCCCCTTGCGTTCTCGGTGTTCGCCTCCCTTCCTAAACCACTCCTGGCAGAAGTCGTGTGTCGGACTGTTCGTCAGATCACCGTAAGACGAAACTAGTCGTATGAATCAGGTATTTATTCTGTAATAGAGAAAAAACATAATTAGGAATGAATTCACTCTCATTGTGTGGCATTTAAGAGATTTCGTTAAGTCACAATCAGGAATCTATTTCCATACCTGTGTAGATATCATGCGCTCGGAATATGGGAGAGCAAAGGTTGTGGTACGGAAGGAACCACAGGCGTTCTCCATCTGCGTATTGGCGGGCATCCTGGAGTCTGGCATTACGACGGTAGGCTTCTACCCTTTCCTCAGCAGCCGATGTCCTGTGACGTAACCCTGCCGCGCGAAGCCGCCTCCTCACGGTACCCGGAGAGACGTC
Source organism: Panulirus argus (assembly GCA_038088735.1). Taxonomy (NCBI): domain Eukaryota; kingdom Metazoa; phylum Arthropoda; class Malacostraca; order Decapoda; family Palinuridae; genus Panulirus; species Panulirus argus. Next base: position 3,422 of record JAYMFT010277430.1, on the reverse strand, counting down.
TAGCTGGAGTCGTTCTCCGTTGGCGACAATACTGGTCAGCGGAGTTCGCGTCCCCCTCGTCCAAGACTCTCCGATCATCCGCAAGGATGGTGTCCCTCTCGGTCCGCCTCGTTCTACGTCGATCTGAAATATTTCTACTTTACTACTATGTTCTACACCAACGTCGCATTGTAAGAAGGTTGCGACGTTCATAGCTCTCTTGCCGTTGCTGCAGTCGTATGGCCTGAGACTCTCTCTCAAGGCAACAATTCTCCCCCATAATAACGCCGGTTATTGTTGCTTTAGATTCATCTGCCGAGGTGCGGTGTGAGTAAGGTAGTGAGGCAGAACTGTGTTAGCAATTCCGACAACAGCCTGGGTGAAGTGTCGAACAGCCTCTCCGTGTCTCCTCCTTCCCCTTTCTCCAAAGACTTTCTTTAATGAAATATTTTACCATTACAGGAACTCCAACATACGATGTATTAATTCAACTGAGCTTTAGTCCCTCGCATATTAGCAGACCGAAACAAGTATTAAGAAACCACTCGAACAATCATTTCCCTAGGTACAAGAGCAGTGCAACGACGCCACATGAGCAAGCGAGGCATAATATGGTGTAACAACACATCAGGTTCCGAGCGAACATGGAGCAGGGGTTGGGTTTTGGCAACTACCAGATAAGAGGAGGGAGTCTGATGGCCTACAACAGAAGGGAGGGTCCTACACCGCAGACAGTAACTAAGAACAGAACAAATGGGGTTTGAGATCCTACAACGAGAAGAGAGGTACTGATACCCCAGTATCGTCAGAACTGCTGTTTTCCGTACCCTTTTATGAACGAAAGGGTTCCGATAACCCACGATATGAGAAATAAATGGAGCGGGAATGGGAATCAGAGACATCACAACAGGGGAGGATGCAGAATTCATCACTCGACAACATGGTTAGCAAGGGGAATTTTACACCTCACAACCGGGTACATGAGTGGGAAAGGGGCTTTGACACTCCACAGCTGGGAGATGTGAGGGGGATGGGCAATCTCTTCACGACAGGGGAAGGACCAAATCTGACGCCCTTCAGCAACGAAGGAATGGAAGGCTCTCCCTCCCTCAGGAATAGGATGGAGAACAAAGACTGAACTTTGCATTGCGATGTCCAGTGAAAATAATGGTTGGCTCAGCCAACCGGGAAAAGGCGTTCTGATGCCTGTTAAAGGATGCTTCACAAGCACGACAAATGTGTCCTTAAGTCCGATAAGTCAAACCATGGGAAGGACTCTGATGAATAGTGTTTATAAGTCCACCTAATGCAATACGTGTGAATGGAGACAACGAAACGATTTCCTTATGGTACCCGAGGCGGGGCAGGTACACATTACCGTCTGGGTGACCAGCGGGACCGAAGTTGCACCAGCAGCACCAAGGGAACTTTAGCCAATCACAAAGAAGCACAGTGTCAACTTACCTGACACGTAGCGCTCGTCGACTCTGTCTGTCCCTCGATGAGCAGTATACTCTCACTTACCTGCAGTGTAAAGGGAAGAAATCTGGTGAAATCAAGATATTTCAGTGTGTGAACATCGGATACCCAAATATTCTAACGAAATACCTTCATATCAACATATCTGGCATGTTGACACCTCAGCAGTGAGAGTTGCCAGCAGCTGACCTTGAACCCATGGCAGATGATGCTCTAGTGTGTCCCCTGATCAGGTCCTGCTGGAGGAGGATACCTTGATGTCTCCCCTAGTCAGGTCCTGGTGGGTGAGGATACCTTGGTGTCTCCCGTGGTCAGGTCCTGGTGGGGGAGGATACCTTGGTGTCACCTCTGGTCAGGTCCTGGTGGGGGAGGATACCTTGGTGTCTCCTCTGGTCAGGTCCTGGTGAGGGAGGATACCTTGGTGTCTCCTCTGGTCAGTTCCTGGTGGGGGAGGATACCGCGTTGTCTCCCGTGGTCAGGACCTGACGGGAAGCCTTTTATCAAGGACCACACTTCCTGCAAAACATATAGGAAATATTTCAAACACGCCACAGTCATCACTCATATCAAGTATGACATTCAAAGACATGAAGTATTATAACATTTACAAATAGAAAAATGACTTTATATAAATCAACTTGTCCAAATAATCTCTTGAGTACTGAAAGAAGCAAGTTAACATATTTCAGATCATCGAAATATTCAAATTACAATAAGAAGAGAGTTTCGTAATGGAAGATATAGGCTTGCGAGTGTAACACCACTTGAAACAAGTTAGAAAAAAAATGATGTAGCCCATATCATTGACCTGTTGGTAGTACTTCAGTTTTGATGAGAGCTAAGAGCCAATAAACAGACACAAGACTCGAAAATCTTCCGAGTCACTAACAATAAACATGCAAGGGTTTCGTCGTAAACGATCATGTCATGTCTCACGAATAATAGCAGAATTCATCAATCATATTTACAATTACAGATTAGAAAACATCTTGAGATGTAGTACACATTTAGACTCCCCCCAAAAAAAAAATGTCTATATCAACATAATAGCTAATTACGAAAAGGGTAATTTCTCACAAGTATCACTTTTCGAATAGGCACGCACAGTATCATATCCTCATCTTTGTTAGGTGAAACTTAAATGCACAGCACAGGAAACAGTATGGACTGAGGACTGTCTCACGGATACAATATACGACTAGTATTAAACGGGAACGCCTTCAATTAGATTGACGTGAGAAGCAGGGTACCACAAGGCTCTGTTCTAGGCCCCTTTTGCAAACCTCTACGTCAGTAAAATGCACACGAGATAACAATACACCTTTCAAAATTGCCAGCGAAGTGAAATTAGGATAAGAAAACAGAAATGAAAACTTTTATGATTCAGATTTATGCAGATCAATGCAGTTTTTAGAGAGCGTGGCAAATGGATTCTAATGGAAAAAGATGCAAAATAATTCATTTTGGTAATTAGAGTAATAAGCTCATAAAGAAAGCGTAGTGCTGAAGTACTAAGAAGGAGACCTTCGAGTGATGGTTAGTAATTATCTACAACACCCAAAGCAATACCAAGCTGCATATGACGTTACTTTTCATGGCTAGAATCTCAAATAGTAAAACACAATACTTACTTCTTGCAACGTCCCAACCAGACAATATCTAGTTATTACTGTCATCTGAATAACCTAAGCTGCCTGCCTGCCAAGGTCTGATAGTGATATCAGTGGTCGTGTAATTCTCTTTATCCAGTTTCGAAGTGTCTATTTTGTGGATGCTCAGGCTAGGCTAGTTTATACGTGATTCTTTGAACTGTCGGGTAGACTAGCTGCCTATCCTTGATCTGGGTGCTTTGAGAGTATTTTCGTTATTTTCTTCAGTTACTGTGTGTATATTATATATATATATATATATATATATATATATATATATATATTTGTGTGTGTGTGTGTGTGTATTAGATATCT
>JAYMFT010277429.1:0-24103 GCA_038088735.1 Panulirus argus | reverse complement strand
ATATATATATATATATATATATATATATATATATATATATATATATATATATATATATATGTATATATATATTGCGTCTCATTCGTAGCATAATACATGCATATGTTACATCAACTTCCTTTTGATGGAATTGTAATACAGTTCCTTTTAATATGAATTCATGAAAATGATTAATTCTTAAATACGTGAAGCGTACAATGATGTCGTTTGACTAAAATGAAATATTTTAATGCCAGCTCGCGTGTCGTGTGTCAGCCTGCTGACCCAGACAGCAGAAGTGAACAAAAAAAGCCAGGCACATTGTAGAGTGTCACAGATGGGTTGTTAGAATGAACAGCAAATTGTATTGTATAATTTTGTATGTTCCACATTTGTTTGGTACACGTTTGTATTGCCCACGTTTTGGAGACAAATTAAGGATCCTTTCACTTCAGGATTCCCTCACAGATGACCCTTGATGTCGCGTATTCTGTTGTTAAACTGTTGACATTAATAGTTAGAAGGGAAACTGCCTAAACCAAGTGTGAAAGATTCAGTTATTAAGAATTTTAACACGAAAGGAAAACCAGATAATTAGATAATTTTTTTTCTCTGACATCAGTATGGGTGTATACCTTATACAAAAATTATTTACTTCATCAAACTTTATAGAGCAACGCTTAGTCTAAACTTACGAGAAAAGTTGTTAAATTTAATGTATTTTATTTATCTTAGTTATTTATCTAGCGAATTAGATGTTTAAGCGCCCTCCAGAAATGAGATGGTATTAGCGATACGTCAGTAGAGAAGCGACTACGGGGAAGTGGAAAAAAAAAAAAAAAAGATAAGAAAGAAAATATAAAGGAATTTGATATGCCGGTGATAATGGCGGGGCGTCTCTGATCCCCATGTCTGATCCTGATCCTTTATGCTTGGCTTGCTGGGATGTGACGGGAAAATGGACTCCGAGAGAAGCAGTAGTTAGGGAAATTAAGCTCAAGAATGAGGTACAGCAGATACGGCTTGGGGAGCAGGAGTACTGGTGGTATACACCAACCTGTGTAAGGTTTGTTGAGGCATGACGCACGGTGTGGTAGGAGGCAGGTACACAGCATGACGCACGGTGTGGCAGGAGGCAGGTATGCAGCATGATGCAAGGTGTGGCTGGAAGCTGGTACTCATTATGACGCACGGTGTGGCAGGAGGCAGGTTACACAGCGTGACGCACGGTGTGGCAGGAGGCTGGTACACAGCGTGACGCACGGTGTTGCAGGAGGCAGGTACACAGCATCATGAAACTGTCTCAACTATCCAAGTTTCACGTCAGTGTTGTGTGCATGTTTAGTGAAACTGTTGAAAGAAACGTATCCAAAGGGAAGTGGAAGGACTCAGCGATGAAGGATCAAAGGAGTGAAGGATGAATGAAACTCCAGAAGTTCCCTAAATACACTGAATGCAAGTTTTATGTCGTTAAGTTTAATGATCTTAGAACAGTACAAAAGAAAAAAAAAACTTTTTGAGGAAAGGTCTGTGAAAGCAGAAAAAGGCCAGGGGACAGAACTGGGCCAGGTGCAAAACTTGAGAATACCAACTTCCAACTTGGCAAGTTCCGTCTCGGGGTCTTTGTGCCTCTTCCGAGATGGTCTCGCAAGAATTTCAAAAGAGGTTAAAAAAAAAAAAAGAGAAAAACTCGGTAAATAGAAACAGTTTTAAAGAAAGAGAGAATTTCATGGGCAAGTGTTCATTAACCTGATGGTGTGCTTCCGCAAATCCCCACGCGCCGTCCTGAAGAGAAGAGGTAAAGAAAAAGAAAATAGCTGTTGTGGGTTGGTATATGCGAGGGAGAGGACGTGCGGCGGGAAGAACTGTGAAGCCAAGCCATAATACCGCAGTGTGTAATCCTCCGCACTAGGATCTAATCATCTGTGTTTATAAGTTTTACAGTAAAGATTGTTTTGCTTTCATTGGTATGATGTGGTCGAAATTCAACCTAAAGATAGGTCGAAATTCTACCCAAAGATAGTGGAAGGGATAAGATAACCAAGCTTAAAGTTTAAAGATAAGGGAATCACAGTTTCAGTTCAGTTTCAGTACTTTACATATGACGTGAAGACGTTGGGGTAAGGTCAAGTCGACACTTTGGGACGTTGGTGAAATAGTGAACATGAGGCTTTCAGATTCGCTTAAAATCTTACCTACTGTTTAGTGATTGACGACGGGAGATGTACGTAGTCACGAGGTCGTCTGGGGTTGTGGGTAGGGAAGGGAATTCGACAACCTACCTTAGGACAACCGTTTACAGGGGCGAATGGCAGCCAGAGGAATGCTCCCCCTCGCATGTTACTGTCCTGCATGAAGAGTACTTCTTCGGATATGACCCTGTGTTGAGGAGCTGTAGCCGTGGATGCTACGGACGGACATGATTCACCCGAAGACGGATGCTTACGGACCGACATGTAGTTCGCCTCCAGATAACGTGAGAACCAGAGGATTGGTCGGTCGTCTTTTCGGATGAGATGAAAGTCCGTCATCGTTTAGCAGAGCTACCGATCAGAAACAGAAATTCAGAAACGTCGTTATCAACCTGTATATGGGCGAGGAATCACGCTATATATATATATTTTTGCTTGGGTTACACTGTTTAGAGAATGAGTCGCCTCTGATAGTTTGATTCACCCTCAGGATTGGAACCATGTTATTAATAATGTATAGTGCTGGGCTTATAGCTCTGTGTGGATTCTCAGTGTGGCTTTACCTTCAACCATGACCTGAGAATAAGTACATTTAGTAATAACAGGTATGATGGATTTTTAACTAATCTGAATAAAGTTTTTAAATGGTTGTAAAACTCGCGAAGAATTTTCATTTTTACGAATGCTTGGCTGTGGACTTCTCGTGGAGCCTTACGTGACGAGAAGCCTCACCTGGACTCATTACGATTCTCAATTATCAACATCATTAGCACGAAGGTACTATACGCAAACACGACGGTACGATACGCAAATAGGACGGGACAACTCACGAGCACGACGGTGCGATACGCAAACACGTCGGTACAACCCCTTGAGCACGACGATATGATGTGGATATGATGGCTTGGGCTGTGAAGGGTCAGGTCAGTTATCAGGCCATCATTACCCGAGGGTCGTGCACTAGGGGAGGGAGGATATGTATGAGGAGAGAGTGGGATTAGTAGTGATGGCCGGGTGCACGTGCGGATGGACGCAGGCGCACTCTGGTGACCTCCTTCTTCCCTTGAACCTGGGGGGCAGGATCGATACTAAGCGGTAATCTCTCCAAGCTTGATTAAAATCCAGGTGCAGTACCAAAGCTGGTGATCGTATGGTCGGAGGGTTGTACTGGAAGGGTGAGGAGGAGGAGGAGGAGGAGGCGACGGCGGCCCCAACGTCATTCCTCAGCACCGGAGACCAGGAGAGTGAACGTCTGCTCGTCACTTCTGGTCTTCAATGGGGATCGCAAACTGAATGTCGTAACATTAAGTGTGGACTAATATGATAATGCTCTTCTCTTCCCCCCCCCCACCCCCCCACCACAACTTTTCTCATCTAATTCTGATGATGGGTGGATTCAGGATCCTAACTACATTAGAACATAATCAGGCGAATTTCATCAAAGTTAAACACCGGTGTCGAAAGATTCTTAACCATTTTATAGACTCAAGCCTGTATGACTCTATCCCTTTCCCAGGGAGTAGCTGAATATGGATGAACTGAATTGTTCAACAAATGGTATTAAGAATAATAGATATTTGTCAGCAGGGCTAATGATGAGACGCCCAAGGTGGGGAATATAGCATGCTTCTTAAAGAGGACGCGAGAGAACAGACAGTCGAGGACGACAACTGAAGTCCTTAGTTAATTAAACTGATGGAACTTATGTATTGTTAAAGTTTTATTATCTTAAAACAGTGCAGAGAAAAGAAAAAGCTCCTTTTAGAGATACGTAAATGAGAGCAGTAGAAGGTTGGTTGACTGGTGTACGCTACTGGTGTTTGAGGCTGGTAGACTGATGTACACCACCGGTGTTGTAGACCGGAACACTGATACACATGACTGGTGTTGTAGACTGGTAGAGTGATATACACCGTTACACCACTGGTGTTGTAGACTGGTAGACTGATATAGCATTACATCGTCTCTGGCGAAGGAATGAAGTCTTTATTTTTTATCTATGTCCCCACACATCCAATTCTACGTCTCTGGTGAGAGGTTTCGAAGCTGGCTTCGAGTCGCACAATCCATCCGCTCATTCCAAACTTATGACGTTCACCGATTCCGATGGATCGTGTAAAATTTAGACCAGACTGTGTGAGAGAATATACTCTCACCACCAGTCGATTAGAAGGTAGACTCTGATGCCACACAGACGTACTTTCAGTTTCATTCTCCGAACTCTCTTCGCAGTACTGATCGGTTGAGCTCAGGGATGTTGCTTAGCAAACATTACAAGATACGTGCAAACATCTCATCCATAACAGTGTCTTACCTCGGACACGGGAGAAGTATCGTAACTTTGCTTATTATAAATAGTTATCTTGTTATCTTCATCATTAAATGTAATTGTCATTGTTGTAAACTTCACGTACCATGTAAATTGCCAGAAACTGTTCATTGTGTTACCCAAATCATTTTCACAGTTTTCGCAATGTAAGTTCTGATATGTTTCAGTCATAAGGGCTCCGTCCCTGGACTTTTTAAGCATTCAGTATCCTCTCTCGTGCCACCGCCCACAGGATGAGTGGGAGTTCACAATCAAACAACAGTCGCTCTTGCGGCAAAAAATCCAGATCAATCATCGCTTGGGATTTACTTTTTTATTTATGACATCAGTAGATTTTTAAACTTGTGTCTCAGATCAATAGATTTTTTTTTTTTTTTTATTCGCTCGTAACTCTAGAAGAAAGGTTTTATGTCAGACATTTTACTGATGGTCACCTCTAATTTTAAAGATGAAGGCACACTGCAGAACTATACATACACTCGTCCGTACAATGGAGAACCGTCCGAAATCTGTTAGCAGTACTTGCGCGATGAAAACCTCCATAGATATGAGACAGCTCTGCTCTGTAGAGAAACGATCATGACACCCATATAACACCCAGGCTTCTGGGAAGCTGATTATATAATGCTGATTATGTGGGATTTTCCAGGACACTTTGGTGAATGTGGTTATACCGAATATACTCATATTCTTTTGCAGGGATGAATTGCGGTGTTTTGAAATTGAACAGAAAGAAGCGCGTGGCATTTACAAAGAGATATGATTATGTGGAAATTGCGTTTTAGTAATGGTGAATTTGACCAATTTCTGCTTCCCTATTTCGAGATATTGCACAGGTGTAGATATTGCACAAGTCTTAATAAAAAGAGATGTGTTCTGTACGAGAAAGAAAACGAGTATAAGAGTGTGGAGAGCGGGAAGAATTAGTAGAAAAATGTGGAGTGGATTCGTATGCGTAAGAGCGAATAGCGTTGGAAACTGAAGAGAGAGAATATCATTTATGGGGGGAATAACCTAGGCGATAGAATAGAAGCTTGAGGGACACCACTACTGTTAGAATAAGAGGAAGAGTCTTTCGATGGCATCACCTGCAATTGCAGTGGACCAACTAGAGAGGTAGCTATATAACAGGAGACGAAGAGAAGCTGAAAAGCCAAAGGAATGGAGTGAGGAGCCTAAAAGCCCTGGAGTGGAAGTTAAAGAACAAAGACTTTGACCACAACCTGTCAGATGCTATGGAGACATCGTGGGCCGCAGCAATAAAGATTCACCAAAGCCGTAATAGTGATCAGAAGGAAAGTATTGGGATTCTAAGTGTTTGGGAAAGTAAAAGTTAAGGAGAGTTTCAGAGACTTTTGAAATAGCAATAGTGAGAGCAGTGGGGCGACAGCTGGAAAGGATAGAAGGGGCCTTTCTTTGGGATGGTCTGCACCAAGATATACTTCCAAGAGGAAGGAAAAGTTTAGGTTTTGATACAGAGACGAAACGGGCGAGCAAGGGTCGAAGCTAACTCTAGAGGTACGCTCCCTTGCCTACTCGAAGCTGGGGAAGTATAATTGGAAGACCCTAGGCAAGGAAGATATAGGAGGAGGAGGGCGTAGGTTCAGTGGGAGGAGATGAGAGAGGAGGACTAGACACAGCATCATCCACAGTAGAATTAGAGGAGAATAAAGAGCGGAAAAGTAGCGGCTTTATTAGCAGCTCCGAGAGTTAGCTTTTGGTTGATCAGGTCAGAAAAGAGAATTAAAAGAAATGTTGAAATACGAAAGTTATTTGTAAGTTATTGATCAGAACTCCCCAGATATTTATCAGAAGATGAAGTAAAAAATCGAAAGACTTTTTCTTTTCCCGGTGTGCCAGACTTTACAAAGAACAGCTTTGCAGTGATTCCGAGCTGACATGGAAGCGGAGTGGGAGTCGAGGGAAGGGAAGAGTTTCATGGGCCGGTACGCACCGTCCCTGATGCGACTGACACCAGAGCGGGAGCGATCGAACCGTGATGCGAGGGGGGTGGAAAAAGGATCTGGTAGAAGGAGAGACGTAGGACTCCATTCCAGCGAAGATAACGTCCGCTTTATCCTGGGTTCCTCTCCCTACTTGCATGACCCTGCGATCATTTCCCCAAAATGGTGAGCGAAGACCACGTTTGATCACCAGGTATGTCCTGTCATGCTGGATTTTGGTGAGACTACGGGGATACTTTGGTGAAGGGTTGTTTGATGAGAGCATTCCCCTCCCCTGAGTTGTAGCTCTGTTGTATATGGTACAGTTATCGTACGCCTAACTGTACTCCTGTCGTGTATGGTACAGTTGTCACATACACATAACTGTAGTCCAGTCGTATATAAGTACAGTTGTCGCACGCATAACTGTTGTACAAGTCTTAGAATTCAGGGTTGGAATGGGATTAACTCAGTCTGTATGAATAAATAAAAACTAGGAGTTGTTGCAGTGATTCATGAGTATTATATTCTCCTGCATGATGGGAGTCGGTTGCATGTGGGCGTGTGGGTCAGCCTTGTGCTGTTCCCTTCAGCTTTAAAGTCTAAATTTAAGCAGTTGCTTTTGAAATGGGAGACCACTGTAGTGTGTACTTACAACAGTTACTTAAATGCCATAGATATAAGTTTGATTGGTCACTCGTTACCACAGATATGATGAGGTCATCAGAATAATGTTTCTGTGCTTTTTTTTTTATAATATGAATCCGACAGGATGTTGTTTGATCTTGTAGTTAACACAATGTTGTAGTTTTTGACGGACTTTAACGTGTTAGGATCACAGTAAAATAGGATGTAGAGATTCTCGAATAAAACAGCTTTGGTCATTAGGTTTTGTGTGTGTCGTTGATTTAAATAGATAAAATTCTGGGATATATTATTAGGCCCTTCTGTTGCATTCCCAGCCGGCCTGCTGCATCATAACTTCAAAAAATAAAAGTTCGAAACGAAAAAAAAAAAAGAGGTGAGAAACGTTGTAAAAAAAAAAAAAGTCATATGCGTTGTAATTATAAAACTCAAGCAGCAGTCATCAGTGTAATTGTCGTCAGAGACCCGGGCGCCTGGTCCCGGGGTGATTTAAGTTGCTGGCATAAATAAAGTTCAGGGTTTTGGGCCTCGGCTCACAAACCCCAATTTTAAGCCCAAGAGAGGACTAGAGTACGACCCTTGAGCCCGATGTTACGACGACAGTACGACCCTTAAAAACGCGATGGTACCACCTTTAACTATGACGGCCTCGTCTCTCATTTGGCACTGAAGGGTCGTCTCAAAATGTCACGTTATCGTACTCTTGGGTCGTACTGTAGTGCTGTTGGATGGCTCTGTCGCGTTCAAGAGTCGTGAACCGTCGTTGGCTAAGAGTTCAATTTGCCTTTTTCCATCTGGTAAAAGTCGTACCAGGTCAGTGGTCGTATTCACGTTCGCGTTTCTCTCTCAAGATGTCTTATTAGACTGATGATGATCTGTCTTGCTCGAGAGTCAGTAAATGATATGCAACACAGCATCCGCTGCAGTCTGGGTGAGCTGACGTCGCTACGGACAATGCCATCAAGGGGCCAAGTTTGCTGGAAGTAATTATACGCCTGGAGACTTATGGACGCCTTGATTACCAAGGAACGAACGGCCCGGGTGTCATTCGCAAGAGAAACTTCGTGCGAGACTGTGCTGGATGGCTCAGTGGTCATATCGTGAGGCTCTCGATATAACCTGTTGATGACAGGTCATGAAAATCTTAGTCGAGAGAGTGTCTTGATGCAGTTAGGCTCTCCGGGCGTGTTCGTTGGTGATGTTTCAGTAGTAACGGAGGGAAGGTTGGCAGGCACTTGTGATACAGCATGCGCGTCATGATCATGGGGGGTTGGTTGGTGTCATGCACGATGGTGGCGAACTCTGGCCCATCCTAAAGTGACACTGGTCCACATGGTCCATATGGCAAGGCTAGAGCACTTCTGCTGGCCACTGTGGTCAGGTCCACTCTGCATTAGTCCTGTTACCTAGTCTAGCCAGCCACTCGCCTGCTGGACGAGGTATCTGCTCTTATAGTACCCCGGGTGTCCACTTAAGGCTACCAGTTGCTGCTCACTTAGCAAGGTTAACTTATTCAGGTATATCCTTGGCCTCTCAGACGTTCGCTTAACCAGAAGTTTACTTACCCAGTCAGTCCTTCAGTTTGTAAATGTCGGTCACTCACTCACTCACCCAGCCAGTCATCCACTTAACAGCCCGGTGGGCAATCATTTATTCAGCCAGTCGTCTTCATGTTCACTTCGCCGTTCGCCTAGCCATGCAGCCAACCGGCTCGGTCCGCACAGCCAGCCGAAAGGTCATATCATTTTACTCGGCCCTTATTTTGCGTTGCATCTATTGCATACCTGACAAAGCCTGTCGCCCTTGTACATATTCAATGTGTGGTTGATTAAACATGATGGAAATTCGTCGCAACACATCACTTAGCCAAAAGGCTCTCTCGCACGAACGCTGGTTAAAGTCGGACGAAGCGAGTGAAATGTCTTGATGTAAAAAGAAAAAGGGGGTAGCATTCTTAACCCAGTCCCTGTAATGATATGATGGCAAGCCCCCGAGGCTAGAAGGGGCAGGTTAGTCCGGGGCTTTAAAATGGTAGTTACGTATTTGATCAACCCGCCCTGGGTGTGAACCCGTGTCTCAGGGTTGGAGCCAGTGCAGAGAGTAGTTTTCCCATCGCAATGGTGGCCCCAAACTTATAGTTCTCATGTGTTCTACTGCTCAGATAACTTAATTGTGAATCTCACGTGCCTGGAAATCACTTCGTGTGTAAACTTGGGTTATTTTAGTAAATCCAATAGACTGTTTGTAGTTGCTTTAGTATATCTGTATGTATTTTGTCTTTTGTCACCTAAAGTACTACAGAATCACTCACGAGGCCCGTAGTGTTAACGTCATTAGAGTTCCATCATCTGGTGTTCTACTTCGCCCTCAGCCCAACCACCCACCTGCCATGCCTGCCTACATCACCCTACTCACTCTCCTGCTCTCTCTCTCTCTCTACCCACGCCTTGTCTTCCAACATTACCTTACCCACCCACCTTTTGTCTCTCTCTCGCTTTCTCTCTACCCACACCTTGCCTGTCTTAATCACCTTACCCACCCACCTGGTATCTCTACCCACACCTTGTTTGCCTACATCACCTCACTCTCGCATTTAATAACTTCCAAACGTAACAATCACAACAGTTTTCCTTCCTTTAGCCTACCTTCTTAACGCTTTATCTACATTTCAGCTTACCAATTTAGCTGATCAATCTCTTTGCTTAACTTTTTATCAACTCGTCTGTGTGCCTCTCAGCTTACCCGTCTCTCAGTTTACCTGTCTCATAGCTTAGCTATTTACCTAATTAATACCTCATCTGTGAGCTTACTTGCTGACCAATCTACATTCGTAATAGCATACTACTGTGATTACATATTTATTTAATGACGTAACGTGGATTTTAGTTTATATAGTCACATCAGTTTACGAGCATTTCAGATTACTCAATCATGTTAGTTTACCTTTATGTAAACTTATTGTATGATCAGGTTCCTTCACCCATTGTCATTTGCTAAACTTACCCTCTCGTGTAAGTGTGGCTGTACCTAGTACCTTCAGACTTAGCTGGTATAACTTAACTTAGCTGGGTAGAGTACCTCTCCTTCCTGATATATTTAGTGTAGTTCGCACTAGCGTCTGCCCACCGATATTTACCAGCCGTCCGGACGGCTCAGCCACTTGGGGATGGTCCTCGGGCAACCCTCCTTAAATATTCATGGGCTCGATATGAAAATGTAAGCCAACCCATGCTATTTCAACCTCCATATCTGATCCGAAGCAAAGTTTCGAACTCTGGTTCAATATGTTTAGAGACATCATTGACTTTCTCTGACTCTGTCCTGTGGGTCATATGGAGGTACTACCTTTGAAAAAGACGTGTACGACTCTTGGATATGACGGTACGGCTTACTTAAAGCTGTGCTGGCTTAAGTCTGGTCAGAGGTCACGTTGCCAATACCCAAGGGCCTTAACCTTCTTACACAAGGGTCGTACCGCCCAACTCAAGGGTCGTACCGTCCAGCCCAGTAGTCTTACCGACCTACTCAGGGGTCGTACCTATCTGCTCAAGGGTCGTACCGACCTACTCAAGTGTCGTACCGACCTACTCAAGGGTCGTACACATCTGCTCAAGGCTCGTAACGACCTCCTCAAGGGTCGTGCCGTCCTGCCCGAGGGTCGTACCACCCGTGCATAATATAGTATCACAATAAACGAAAATTAGACGCAACATCGCTCGCTGCTCGAGTCACGCACGACTCTCACACATTTTCTAGTTTAATACAAATGTGTAAAAGATATACAAAATATCAGTAACCAGGCACTTACTATGCAAAATAGACCAATGAAAGTAATTTACCGTCTGTAAAAAGTTAAAAGCGTTCTGCCCATTTTAGAGTATCCATTGTGGTAGTTTACAACTGTATACAGACGGTATCTCTTATCTTAGGCACTGCTAGCTCCTGGGAGTTTACTTGTGCAGTTGCCACATAGGAGAAGTTTACTGGTCCTGGTGTCTTACGGGGAGTTTACTGTTCCTGGTGTCCCACGGGGGAGTTTACTTGTGCTAGGGTCCCACGGTATACCTGAGGGGAGCATGGACCAGCAACGACCCTGTCCTCATCACACACACACACACACACACACACACACACACCGTTAGGTTCTCCCTGGCCACCATTATGGCTTTATCAGATTCCCCAAAGAAACAAAACTGAACTGCACACAACTTGCATTTTCTCCGTATCAGCTTTTGGTGTCACCGGACTCCACCTGCCTGTGGTTACGCCGTGAATTTGATGTCACCTTTGGCGAGGCTGTGTCATCGAGCATTGACGATAGGGCGTACAGTCTCGCTGAAGAACTTATGATTACAAAGGAGTCCATAATTTCCCTGCTACTGGAAGTAGCGGAGCCTTAGAGGTACAAAGTGTCCTGGAAAAGGGATTTTTGAGTAAGAACGGGACACTTTCAGGAATGGGATCCTGGGGCAGTAGCTCATAAATGAAGAAACGTAAGATTTTGAGACTGAAAATGTTGTACGAATAACCAATGCTTGGATTACTGAGTTGGAGATCGGGGTCATACAGTACATTTATACCATATATATACCTTTGTGATAACTTCGTTGTAGATATGGTGTTCTAAATTCAACATACTGTGATATACATTGTTTGCAGATTTTGTCTGCTCGTAATAAGGATTTGCAGGACTCAAGGGTGTGGGCATAACGTGATGAGGGGGTATTGATGGCTACGGGTGGAGTGGGCTGTTCTTTGGGTGTGTGAGGTGAAGCAGCGAGAGAGAGAGAGAGAGAGAGAGAGAGAGAGAGAGAGAGAGAGAGAGAGAGAGAGAGAGAAGCAAGTAAGGGAAGGCTGGGAGGGAGGTAGGAGTCAGGCGGGGTAACACTGTGCTTGACGAGAGAGTAATGTGTGGCCTCCGATTGTATAGGTCAGGGGATAAAGCCTCGCTAGATGACTCTGTTTGTCATCTCTCTTCTTGCATTGTCCATTTTTATTTTTCCTCGCGTCAGGCTTCACCAGTACACCTGGTACTAAACTGCCGGGTACCAGTGCCGTGGTACTGCCTACCGGGTAACAGTGTACTGTTACTGGCCTACGCTGGTACTGACGATGTATTGAGACCTGATTCTGTCGACCTGGGTAAATCTCGTCTCTGTTTTCGTAATTTCAATACAAAGTTTTAAGTTTATTACACTTTCTTATATGTATAAGTGATTTTAAAGTTGTATGACGTACTTTTTAAGTTGACTCTTACAGACGCTACTTTTCGGGAGTTAATGATATGATTTTAAGGAAGGATTCCTGGTGCCAGGTTGTTTCTCTCAACCACATGCGCGTTGACTGCGTTTACTGGCAGCAGTGGCGTGATAAGGGGAATCCTCCCTCCTGGGGTTGGCCTCTCGAGAGACTGGCCTCCTCTGGGGTTGGCCCTCTCGTGGGATTTGCCCTGCCGTGGGGTTGACTCTCCCTGCGGTACGCACCAGATCTCCAGAGATATGATTATATCATTACGTTGTTTATGAAATTGTCGGAGTCTAGACACTCAACAAGTGTGCCGTGGCCTACATATGGTTAACCGGATGCAAGTATGATGATGTGGAAACGTTAATTTCCACCGTTTATATTTGACCTGAAACGCTACGCTAGGAGTCTTGTTCGCTGTGTAGGTTAGTCGCCGAACATTGTCAACGGCAGCGGTCTCTCGCCACGCTCTGCCTCAAGCACACGGACAAAAATGCCTCATCGGGAAGAGAACTTTGTGTGTGTGTGTGTGTGTGTGTCTTCCATGACCCCAGATGACCCTGGAATAGCTGAGAAAGCGTGTCCCCCCCCCTCCCCCCGGGCCATACCTAGGGAGGGAGCCAGCCACCTGCATCTCCTGTTGAATAATTGATTTCCCTCGACACCTGGTGTGTAGGGACACAGCCACGGCGACGAGACTACGCTCATAAGGTCGCCCCCTCCCGTCTCTCCCGAGTGTAGAATATGCAAATTGTTATTTTCATCAAAACCATCGTTTTTCATGAAAACTGTTCAGGGTTATGGTATAATTCTGAGTAGCTTTGGACTTACTTCAGTCGCTGTGCTTAAACACACCCACGTTTACACACACACACACACACGCACTAGAGCGCATAGACACACAAACGTAAATTTATCGATGTTCTTGTTTGTGGTGGCTGCAAACAGCTCGTGTTGCCGTCGAGCTACATCAACCGAGAGAGTCACTTACATCAGCCAGCGGTGTGGGGGAGACCGAAAGAGTCGAGCGGTTTGAGCAAGCAGACTCTCTCTCCTTTCCCTACGGTACTCACCTCTGTGATGATGAAGGAGCGCTCCTTATTCACGATCATTCCATTACCATTTGCCAGAGACCGTCCAACCCCAAACACGCTTACATACTCTGACATCACCTCACGTGCCCCTCACCTTATCCTCCATCGCTAATGATAATAGGATTTTGAATTCGTCGGAGAGTTACACAGGCTCAAGATAAAGCGCTCGTTCAACTGCTCTCTCTAACGTGTGTATGAGACTGTAAGAGCCAAAGCATCTGTTCCATCACCAGTTCTCATTTTCTATAATCTAAACACCCCTCGGATTAGATGATGTCCCATGATTCACCCCCACCAAAGTCAACATTTTTCCATCAGACTACCCGCGCTCTTCTCTCTGATCTCCAGCCTACTTTCCGCAGACCCTCGGTGGCGTAGCGGTATGAAGACCTCCACCTTTACCTACCACTGCCTTCGTCAGCGTCCTGGACTTGGTCTGCCGCAAGGCGAGAAGGACTCAAAACCCCAGTGGCTCATACCGTCTTCGACTTCACCAAAGATCTCAGTATTATCTCTTAACAACGTAAGCCATCAGCCTTGGCCTGTAGAGAAGTCTCGCTCTATGGCTTCCAGCCTCCTAACTGGACGCTTCCAGCATTATTCTCCTCCATCTCTCACTTATAGCATAACCGCAGAACTTCCTTACCTTGGATGCACCTGCTCAGTGTCAGTACGTCGATCGACTCCTCCTCCGATGGTATCAGCGATGACAAAGGCTCTCCTGACTGCATCGCCCTCCAGAAAATCCTGAACATCTAGGTTTGGCACACCGTCAGCCACATTACCAAATCCAAACGAATACCGTAGTCTTGCGTATTACCCTCGGTTCTAACGGTTAACCACCACCATCTGTCGCATTAGAGGACAACTCCCACCAGGTTGTGCAGTTCTGCGAGGTTCTTTGGTGTCAGCTTTGGACGGCAGAGCAAGATGGGAGGAGCACGTTAGCACCATCATCATCACACTTTGCAGTGATGGTCTTTTATTCTTCGTCGACTTGAGAGTCTTGAATTCCTTTCACCAGAACACAAAAACATCCACACAACTAATGTGCCAAATCCACATCTCCCTCCTGGTCGTGACCTGGTTCTTCCTTACCCACCACACGACTCGGTTTACCAGAAAAGGTGCGGAAAGGGTCCTTGCACGCTCATCCCCAGTCCCTCTTACAACCACCTACCAGGAGACGCATAGCACAGTAAGCTTCCCAGCCTCTCAAAGCCATCACTTGCCATCGGAATTAAGCTACTGCGCTGCTTCCACCACCGTCACCTCTTGCCACCCGAGATCCCTCGTCCTCGAGTTACAGTTCGGAACCAGAACTGCATCGAAGCCTTGATACAAGCTTATGCAGATCGCCACAAGAAACAGCCTCATCCCAAGCATTGTAAACATTAGACTGTGTTTAGGTCTCCATGTTTTTTATTTGTCTGCGTAGAGGCTATCCGTCCGTCACCTGCCCCTTTTTCGTAGTTCCATGCTGAATATGTAGTCATATTTCCAAGCTTTGTTAGAAATTAATTCAGGTAGCCATTAGTTAGAAAAAAAAAGTCGTCGTTATTGCTATTATTACTATTGATATGATTCATACTTTCATTATTATCATTATAATTATTATTGGTGTTGTCGTTCGTGTTGTTTTACACATAAACACCAGGGGTTAGGCGTGTGTGTGTGTGTGTGTGTGGGTGTGTATACACATACGAGGGTGTAAAGACATGTTTACATATTTACCAGATTAAGGGACGGGGCAGCACGAGTGTAACACTCCCCCAGTAACACACAAATGGTAATCACACACGCATGTTGTGGTTAGTGTTCCATAAATGGGCATCTAGCGTGAGCTGCTTTGTTATTGTAGGGGAGATGAGACACACTACGTGGGTAAAATTTTGTCTCCGTATTATGATGCACAGATGGCTGGGTGAGGACGAATGTGTGTGTGTGTGTATCATTTCAGTTATTAAAGGTACGTTACAGGCGAGATTTGTGGCAAGGAAGAAGCTTTGGCAACAAAATTGTGTTGAGGGGAAGGGGAGGAGGCAGTAGCAGGGAGCTGGAGAGTACAAAAACACGCAAATTACTTTAGCGGGTTGGAATTAAAAAGAAGCGAAAATAGAAAGAAAAGAAATCGTTGGGTTTGACCCGTTTTTATAGTTGGCATGGTTTGTACCGCCGTTCTAGCTGGCAAGGTTTGTACCGCCGTTATAGCTGGCATGGTCTGTACCGCCGTTATAGCTGGCATGGTCTGTACCGCCGTTATAGCTGGCATGGTCTGTACCGCCGTTATGGCTGGCATGGTCTGTAACGCCGTTATAGCTGGTATGGTCTGTACCGCCGTTATAGCTGGCATGGACTGTACCGCTGTTATAGCTGGCATGGTCTGTAACGTTTTTATAGCTGGCATGGTCTGTACCGCCGTTATAGCTGGCATGGTCTGTACCGAAGTTAATACTGACATGATCTGTACCTCCGTTATAGCTGGCAAGGTTTGTACCGCCGTTATAGCTGGCATGGTCTGTAACGTTTTTATAGCTGGCATGGTCTGTACCGCCGTTATAGCTGGCATGGTCTGCAACGCCGTTATAGCTGGCATGGACTGTACCTCCGTTATAGCTGGCAAGGTCTGTACGAAGAGTGTCGTTTTGCTTGCATGGTACAGTCGTCGGCAGTTTTGCCTGGCAGATCTTGAGACCGTTTGTGCAGAAAAGAGCTGGAAGGCCGGAGGAGTCGGGCGTAATCACCAGGGGAAGGTAGAAATAGGAGCTGAGAACGTGAGGGGGAGACAGGGGGAAAAATTCGTTTATTGTTCCCTCAGTCAGCAGCTCCAGAACCAGTCCGGGGGACAGGGGTGGCCAGGAGGGCTGCTGCTGCTGCACCATCCGTGGCCAGGTCCACAAGTGGTCAAGAGCAGAGAGGGGGGAAAAAAAGGAAAAGAAAAGTTAATAGACTAAAACTGGGCCTAAGAGATGGTGATCATTACGTAAACAGTCGGTGAGTATATAGATGGAAAAAAGAAGAAGGAGACTTGCATTTCAGAACGAGGAATGTCATGTAATGTTATAGGTAAATAGAGAGACCCGCCCCCTTACCCACAGCGAGTTGGTTAGGATTGTGTCTAAGCGGAGAGAAACTCCGTTCATTGATTTCCAGGGTGGACAATCCAGGTCCCCAAAAGGTGATCGGACTACTCTTAAAAAAGAAAGAAAAAAAAAGAGCAGGTAGATGACCGTGGGGAGAGAGAGAGAGAGAGAGGCATCACACTTGGCTGGAGGGGCCGTGTGATCAGAGTGAATGTAACACCAGAGACATGAGTACCGACGAGGGAGAGAGAGAGAGCGATAGATAGAAGAACGGTGACCCACCCCCGAGTGGCATGGCTCTCGACACGGGGCAATGGGAGGCGCATCACTGGTTTTGGTTTTCTATAAATTGTAAAAATTTTATTGGTACTGGAAGGACGGTAAGCTAGACTGATGTAAAGCTTGCAAGGCTGAAAGCTTAAAGCGAAAGGAGGAGTTTCCTGGCGAAGATGAAAGTCTTTGAAGTCAGTGGCATCAAGCTTAGAGAAATGGTTAAGCATTCTGTTCGGCTCAGTAGTTTGGAATCGGTAAAGCATGAGATAAAAAAAAATACATATATGTAGATATACGAGATGCGATGGAAATAGCTCAGGTAAGAAAAAATGGATACAGGAAATTGGCGAGGAAATAGGCATGAATAATAAAGCCTCGGTTGTGGGACGGGGGTTGAGGAGACGCGGAAGCTCGTGTTCACTGATGGCGTTAATTGAACGACACAAGAAACGAAGCAATGAAACGGTATTCAGAAACGCGTGAGACTTATTCTAGTAGCGGTTGTGGAAGAATGGAACAAGAATAGACAAGAAAAGCTGAATGTACTGAGGATTAGGAAAGAAACACATGGAACAAGTCGGATTCAAAGAGCTGAAGCCCAACGAATGTTGAACTCTCGGCCATAAACGAATAGGTAATCAAACACACACACACACGCTCACACGAGAGCAGGGTGTGGCAGGCAGGCAGGCAGGGAGGCTGGTGAGGTGAGGAGGAAGGCCCTAATAACATTATGCAGACGAGGCCCGCACCGCAGGCCACAATTAATGGGTGTTATTTTCAAAACAATTAGTCGCGGTCAAGGGAGCCAGTTTATGGAGTTCTCCTCACGTAAATCACGCAGGAAACTTAGTCTGTTAAGGAAGGTGGGGGTTGGGGTTGGGGGGGTTGCACTGAATGTGGGAGTGCTGCTGCTGCTGCTGCCGGCACATCAGGTGCTGTTGAAGTTGCTGTTACTGATTGCGTTACCACAGCTCTTATCGCTGCTGCTGGCACTGCTAATACTACCAGTACCAGTGTCAGTCGCTGGTATTGGTACGGCTTGTGGTATTCACGGTGGTGGCGATGCTGCTGCTCTTCCTTGTACAAGTACAGGTCCAGCTCCTGGTACTCCATTTGGTAGACAGACGCTGTTGCTCTTTCATATATGAATACAGGTTCAGGTCCTGGTTCTCCTCCTGAGACACCAGATACTATTTCTGTGTGTGGTTTTGTTGTTGATTATTATACTACTGTTCCTGATGGTACTGTCGCTGGCGCTGGTGGTACTGGCGTTACTGGTACCATTACTGATGGTACCATTGTTGATAACAGCGGTACAGACCTACATAATGCTGTTTATAGTACTGTTGGTACCACCGCTGGGACTGTTGGCACTGTTATTGGTGCTGACGGCACTGCTGCTGGCACTGGTGGTACTATCTTATAAGTAGGATGGTACTGATGACACCATTAATGACACTCATGATTAGACTTACATTTTTCATATTTTACATCAGTTATCAATATGGTATTTTTTCTCCTTACTAGTTAATGAATTATCATAGAATTAATCTCCTTGTAATTTCTGTTATTTCTTTATTGCCTTTAACGTGGTTGCTTACGGTGACTGAGTTCAGTTCAGAGCTGCACCTTTGTGCGAATTAATTTGCAGAACTTGGGTCTCCAGCCTGACCCTGCGGCTTGGCCCAGTGGACGCCGTGCACCCAACCTGCCACACAGGGAACTCTTGCTTCCTTGAATTTTTGAATAATGATGATAATGAAAAGTAATGGTACAGTATGTTATTATTATTATTATTGTTATTATTGTTATCCAGCTCCCATCCCATTGCTAGGGGTGGAGAATATTTTAAAGCATGATGACACACACGTTCTAGATATGTACCTTTAGCAAAATGGAAGTAAAGAGAATGGCAAGATCTGATAAGTTTAGATCTAAGGATAATGTAAGAAGCCAAAAATGAGATGGTGAAACTCTCGATTATTCTTTCCCAGTAAGTCACTTCCTACAGGTAAGGTTCCGAAGGATTGAAAGATTGCTAATGTAACACCAATATTCTAAAACGTAATTGGTCTGTGGCTGAGAATTATCACCCAAACCGCTTCACGTCCGTATTTGGCAGATTTACGGAAGCCATAATTCGAGACAAGAATGTAAATCATTTAGAGGATCACCATTTGATTAAAGATTCGCATCACGGTTTGCGACGCAGTCGTTCATGTCTGACAAATTGCCTGTTTTCTATTTTGACATAGTCAGTATGTTTGATGAAAGTTAAGTGGTTATATGTTTGATGAAAGTAAAGTGGTTAATGTCATTTACTTAGAATCTCATAAAGCATTCGATGATGTACCTTATCAAAGATCACAAGGAAAAGTTGTCATATGGTGTACTGGGGTTGTATTTTGGTAGGTAGAAACGTAGGTGACAAGACGTAAACAAAGACTAGTGATTAATGGTCAAACCTCATATTGGTTGGACGTAACAAGTGGTGTGCCGCAGGGATTAGTCTTAAAACTAATTCTCTTTCTCTGACATATATTAATGACCTCAGTAATGGACAGCTTTGTAATGTATCAAAATTTGATAGACGGTATTAAGTTGATAAGTACAGTAACTGCAGAAATTAAATGTTTATAGCTGCAGGCTGACATAGACAAACTAACAGATTGACCCCCAAAAAGTGCCAGATGAATTCTAGTACCGACAAGTGCATTGTGTTACACATCGTCAGTAAAAACAAATGGACACACTCTGTTATGAACTCAGATAAGCCACATAACGGAAGTAAAGAAAACGATCACCGATGCCATAACCATTGTGTATAAGCGGTATAAAAGAACAAAATTCTATGCTTCACAGAAAGGGAATTCTAATTCAAGCTTAAGAAACTACTCACTCATCACAGTTTGTTGGTCGTCTTCACCTTTGACACAGTGGTCAGCTTTGGTTACCTTGATAACAAGACAGACAGATTGGAGGGAGTACAGCAGCGAGCTACCAAGAGAAACAAATACGAGAGTAGTCTAGAAAACCTTATTCGGACTGAGAGAGAGGGAAGGTTGAGACGTGATTTGATGCAGGTATTCAGAAATGTCAAAGGCTTCATCTCTCTTGATCTTGAGCAGCTGTTTAAAGGTAGATGGGTCTCATTTCTTCCGTAGTTACAGACACAAACAGCGTTTTCCTTCGAATTAAACAAAGTACTCCTTCAACTGGACTGGTAAGATATGGAATTAGTCCCCATCAAAATGAGTAGTTTATGAATTTGTCTCTTCAGCTCCAGGACTAAAGTTACATGCGCCTCTGCAGAAGTCGAAGTATAAAGACGTCTCTCCTTAAATCATGTGTGAGCTGAATGTTGATGTATAAAGGAATGCCAGCAAAAACAGATCACTCATTTTTTTTTTACTGTTCTAGATAGAGATCACAATCACAGAGCTTCGTGTGATTTGATTTTGTAGAATTTATAAAATCAAAATACACTAAGGTATGTGATTTTTGATCTTCATCTCAAACAGCTTCGAAAGCAGTCGAGCGGTTCGTTCCTGTTTTCATGCCAGTGTACAACATCGTCATTCCGTTCATCACGGCATTCATTTCGTCATCGACACCAGGTAGCGCCATCATGGTTTCTTTCAGCGTACCTCATCTTCCCCCCAGACTTGACTACGCTATTTTTCTCTCTTGTATGTACTTTCTGTCATCATCCCACTACGCTATATGGCTCATTTCTTACGTTACAGTTTATGTCCCTGTGACTCTGTTTTTGAAGTCCGTTTGATTTCTCTGTTCGTCTTTGCCTCGTGTTTGCCTCGTGTTCCGCTTCCATGTCCTCTGTTCCAGGAGTCTTCCTTGTCCCCTTTACCTTGTTTGGTTCTCTTACCCAGCCATGCACAGTTCCCCTAGCCTCTCATCCTCTCTCTTTCTGCTTCCTTAGTTTTGTTTTGTTCCTGATTCTCTTCCCCTCCCTCTCCATTAAGGGACACTCTCCCACGACAGTCCCAAAGGCTGCTTTCCCTAATAACTCTCCCGCAGGATGCTCTCCCTCAACACCCCAGGGTACTCTCCTCCCCACACTACCCTCTCCCCAGCTACTCTCCCCAACTGTTATATCGTTCTCTGCTGTGACCGGTCCGATCCTCAACCCCCGCCTCACCAGTCACTCACTAGCAACTCTCTCCTTCAGCAGCCTCTCCCATGAGTCGTTCTTCTTCAGCAGAATCATGCTCATGCACACCACCCTCCCTCCTTCCCTCTCACCAGTCTCTCTCTCTCTCTCTCTCTCTCTCTCTCTCCTTCACTGTCTTCTTTCTACCACTCTCCATCACTCCTTTCCCCATCATCACCCTCCCTCATTCTGTCTCCAACAGTCCAACGTCACTGTACTCTCACCCCCAGCACTCTCCCTCACTGCACTCTCCCTGGCTACTCTCACCGACCATATAACCCCACCTCCCCCACCCACCTCTGACCTATGTCCGCCCGTTCTAGTTTCTGTGCCCAACAAGGACGCTAACAGCGCCAGGCTTTGTTCTACAGCACTCGTCTCTTGTCTCATAAATATCTCTGGTGTTTGTCTCTCTCCCCAAACAGGGACCCAGAGATAGCCCGTGTATCTCTCGACTTGAGGCCATACTGAGAGGACAGGGGAAACCCAGATAGAGCACAACAGTATATTCTTTATATTCGCGATAATGTCAGTGCAAAGTGTGGATGGTTGTTTTTGGTGGGGTTGGGCACCAGGAGGTAGATTGGCTTGCAGGGTACCACTGCTTGGAGATGCCCCGTAGCAGAGGGGGTGAGGCCTGGGTGATTCACATCTTCAGATTTCCTTCCTCTTGATCAGTTCGCTTTTGGCAGGCTACTGCTCGCAACAAAGCTTTGAGGGTCGTTGTTGCTGTCGCCTTCTGATGATGCTACAGACATTTTTTTTTTTTTTTGCTTGCGTCTTGGTTGTTTAGGGGCCTGGCTGGCTTCCTTCCTCTCCTCCTAGTCTTGTTGAGGCAAAAGGGCATTGCCAGGCATGCACCGGGAGGCCGCGGGTCTGGCCCCAACAAGCCATCGCTCACTCCCTGGTCATATTAACATCTCTTCATTTCAGATGTTATTCCACCACCAGATATTGCTTGTCGTAGCCAGCCTCTCCATACATATCCACCAAAACACCTACGGTCGACTTTCTCACCCACTCAAATATCACTCGACCCACCACCGTCGACTTGCTCACCCACCTACCTCTCTACCCACACATACCATCACGCTTCACCCACTCTACCTTCCCCATTACCCACTCTTACTCACTCACACCCCCATACCTTTCACTCACCCTGGGACCCACTACGAGCCTCATTATATTTTAACCATCATCATCTAATTTTGGTGGATGGGGAAGGAGGTGTTGGTGTATGGTGGTTTATGGTGTTGGGGTTTGACCTTTATTGTGGCCACACTCGTTAGCTACACCTGTTGGGGGTTGGAGGGAGAGAGGGAGGGAGGGCACGCCGCTGATGGTACGAGGCGGTGAGGAGGGCCCCCGCCTCCCCCCAGATGGTGATGTAAAGGAAGGTAGGGGCTCAGGTTGTACCCACTCAGGGGTGGTGAGGGGAAGTAATTTCTTTTTTTTTTTTACCACGGCAATATATCAATCGCTGTCTATTTTTCTGACCTTCATATGTACAGGGCAATACCTTTAGGTGAGGATAAGGACCCCCGGAGAAAGACAATAAACGTTTGTCTTAGGAAAAGGAAGTCTTTTTAGTGAGTTTAGAACATTTCCTTCCCCTACCACCTCCCTTTTTTTATTTCATCCTATTTGATTTCTTACACTGAAGAAGTGAAGTGCAGACGAGCAGGTGTTGTATAGTGAAGCATAACACAAATGTAAAGTTTTATATCTTAAATTATGAATCACCAGTCACTGAGCTCCGTGAGAAGCCTAACGGAGGAACGTGAGCTGTTCGTACAACTTGCCTTCCCTCGTTGGACAGCCATGCTGAGGTGCTGGAGTATATATATATATATATCAGCTTACGTTATGTACGCAGTAATCGCCCAGCCTCAGGTGCTAAACAGATTCGGTCGGTCGGGAGCCGGCTGGGCGCCCTGTCTATGACTCGAACGTAGTCCGGGTGATTCACAGCCAGCAATACTAACCGCTACACTTCAGAGACTCGTATCTCACATGTTAAGCCTAAGTGATGCATGTGCCGCACACGCTGAGTTAGTGGGGAGCACGTCTCGAGTATTGTGGAGAGAATTTTCTTCCGGAGACACTAAGGGCAAGGGATAACGTGTCCCATAGGTGTTTTAAGGGAAAGGAGGACCTACTCCGCTTGTGTTGGTTTGGGAGGGGGACGTGTCCCGGTGCTAAGTGAGAGGAGGAGGAGGAGGAGGCAGGAGGTGAGATCTCTCCACGTACAAGCTGAGTTAAGAGTGGACGTTGCCCTCGTGTGCCAGACGGAGTACGTACACCACAGGAGCTTGGTGTGTGTGTGTGTTTGTGTGTGCAAGGGGGGGGATGAGACTTCCTTATAAGTATTAGGTTAAGGAGAGACTTCTGCTTCTCAAGGTCTACGTTAAGGGGAGACCAGCCTCTAAAGTCCTAGGTAACTTAAGAAGTGACATACATTCCAAGTGCTGAATTACAGAGAGATCAGACTATCAAGGGGCTAGGTTAAGGGGAAGTCGCCTCATAAGTTATTACTTAAGGGGAAGGTGTACTGGGCCTCGAGTGCTGGTGTGTGAGGGAGCCCCTTGGCCAATAGGCCGTGGCTGGAGGGCTGTGGGTCAGGTGATGAGGCAGCAGCAGCAGTACGCCTGACGCGTGGCCAGGCAAGCAGGCGGCGTGGGGGGAGCCGGTCGGCCACACGATTTATTGTCCAGTTATTTTCACAGGTGGTTGCTGGCGGGGCTGTCCTCCCAGTGTTATTGATTTTGTGAGATGTGAACACCTGCTGGCCGGTCTACATTCTGGCGCTTTGTTTTGCTTTTCTCCTGAATTATATTATGTGCTCTAGGAGTGAAGAGGCGTGTTATTTGACGGCCGTACTTGGGCCATCCTCGGTACATTTTTCACAGTTAAATTCTATAAGTGTGTGTGTGTGTGTGTGTGTGTGTGTGATTGTTGTTTCTATGTTAAAGGGGTGTGATTTTTTTTCACTCGTATTGGCCCCGTCTCTTAACCTTGTCTGTGTATTTATACCAAGTCTGTCATTATACGTATGTGTGAACGTATACACACAGACAGACAGACACAGACACACACACACACACACACACACACACACACACACACACACACACACACACACACACA
>JAYMFT010277428.1:0-40083 GCA_038088735.1 Panulirus argus | reverse complement strand
GAGGGCACAGCTGGCCAACCTCGAGGGAGGGGAGGGGAGGGGAGGGGGGGGGGAATCAAGAGACATACAAAGTCCTTCATCAGTTTATTCACTCAATATGGTTTCAGGATAATGGTCCTCCAGTTTTCATGATGAAACAGCCCACTTCAACAGAAAACAATGAAGATATCTTGGTCAAAGAGCCAATGCCAGTAGTAAAGAAATGCTCTTGAAACCAACTTAAGGAAACTACTGGCATAACCATTAGCATTATTATCATAAATTTGAACACAAGCTTTGAGGAAATCAAGATTAAAATAGCATATAATAAACAATAGAGATCTTACCTTCTACCAGAGCGGAGATGATGGGAAGTCCAGCCAGAGTAAGCAGGCACATCATAATGCATGAAAGCCGAGTTACTGCTGTGCTACCAGCCATTGCACAGCTGGCCCACCACACTATGCCTCCACTTCACCAGGCTCAAATACTCCCTCTTATGGCCCTTCTAAACTGATATCCTGTCAGGCCTGGCATACGAGACAGGTAAATCTTATAAAATTAATTACATTTGTCCAACAAAACAGGTCCCTGTCATGTCCATTTTCTATGCAAATAATAACTTTTCCACCATCTCATTAAGGCCTCTGTCACTTTTAACTCTCACCAAAACTTTTTCTATTTGAATTTACTGCCACAAGATATGCACACACAGTTCCAAATATCCTACTCAAATTGGCATTCATGTAGGATACCGTTATTGAGCACTATCACACCTGAAGTAAGTTTCAGTAAATTACTGACATCTGAAAAGAGTAAAAACAAGGGTGGAGATTACTTTTTCAAACAAAAGTCACACTCTTATTAATCTAAGGAATAAACTGTCTGCTAAAACGTGAAATAACTGTAATATTACATCAAATAATGGCTAATAAGTTTTAAATCATCCCTGGGGATAGAGGAGAGAGAATACTTCCCATGTATTCACTGCATGTTGTAAAAGGCCACTAAAAGGGGAGGGAGCAGGGGGCTGGAAATCCTCCCCTCCTGTTTTTACTTTTCCAAAAGGAGGAACTGAGAAGGGGGCTAAGTGAGGATTTTCCCTCTAAGGCTCAGTCCTCTGTTCTTAACACTACCTCGATAATGTGGGAAATGGCAAATATGTATGAAAAAAAAGTTCTAAATAGTTGACTCCACTAACCATGAACTGGGAGTCACAAATTCTCTCGCTATCATGATATTACCTTATTCTCTCGCTATCATGATATCACCTTAAGAGATTAAGAAGCCTAAAGGTGTTGGGATGAAATTTTTTGCACTGCTTAGCAATTCAGATACTATAAATTTTTTGTCAAGGTAAATGTATTTTTGGTTATTGTATATCACATATAAAAGTGCAGATTTTGAAGAATGAAAAACCACCTCTCTACCATTAGAAAAGCTCCTCAAGCTCAATGGGGGGGGGGGGTCACACAGTTTTACCCAAATAATAACAAGTATCCACAAGAATCTACACTCCTCTCAACCATAATAATACGTAATTAGACAGT
Organism: Panulirus argus; assembly: GCA_038088735.1. NCBI lineage: Eukaryota > Metazoa > Arthropoda > Malacostraca > Decapoda > Palinuridae > Panulirus > Panulirus argus. The sequence goes on along the minus strand of JAYMFT010277428.1, from coordinate 38,554 downwards.
AGATGCTTGTTTACAAAACTCAGTAACCAAACAACAGCTTACCTAGGTCTAGGATGAAACAGTGTGGAAGTGAGGTATCTCCAAGTGGCTTGCCACCCTCTTTCATTCACTGACTGCTGGTTTCTGTGCCTCAGACCTGTTACTGTCATGAATAAAGAAACGATTTTTCAAAAAGAAAGGAGTGTAAGGGTGAGAAGGGAAAACAAATGGATGACTACACATCTCAGCCTAGAGATAAGATTTTCATCAAAACCTACATTGCGTACCCATGGACAGAGCCCCTATGAGCATTTGACAGCAAAACCACAATAAGGAGGGTGTCTGTAAAAGAAGATAAAAATAAAGAAAGAACAACCTTGATGATAAATGAGGCCCATTTCTGGACTGTTCTCTTTTGACTGGCATACAAAAAGCCACCTAAGGGAGATAAAATAGATCTAAATAGAAACAAAGTCAAGTATGGGTTTGTTGAAAGCAAAAGTCCCCTTTAGCTTATTTCGTCCAATGAGAAAGTCTTTAGGAAAGCCAAGGTACTAGCCACTATCCTTACATCAAGGGCTCAAGCAAACAACCATATTTGTGAAAGGAAAACCAACTTTTTGATACAACAAAAAGGATACATGCCAATAAGGCCTTAAAAGAATCTTGAATGAATAACCAATATTCTCCCACATAATTTCTTATGGTCACCCAAGTAATATTCTGTGGGACTAGGTAATTTTCTGTAGGATCCCCTAGCCACATCCAAGCCCCACAGACCTTCTCATGGTGCCCCTGACCAATTTATATGTTCTGGTTCAGCCCACTCACAGCATATCAAAGGGCTGAACCAGAACCACTTCACTATACCATGATACCTCATATTCTCCTACATGTTCAGGAATCAATTATTCAAAGCATCTTTCACTCCATCCACCCACCTTCCTCTCAGTCTCTCCCTTCTTGATTTATCCACTTCTAACATGAATACCCTCTTAATAAGCCTCTTTTCATTCATACTCTCCATTTGTCTAGACCATTTCAGCACACCCTCTTCAGCTCTCTCATAAATCCTCTTTTTACAACTACATCTCTTTATTACTATATAATTTATCTAACCAACTCTCCTCACCCCACATATTGTTCTTAAACATTTTACTTCCAACTCATTCATCCTTCTCTGAACTTTAATATCCATAGCCCATGCCTCACACCAATAAAGCACCACTGGGACAACTACAACACAAACATATCTGTCTTTGCCCTCACAAACAGTAACCTCTCTTTCCACATAATCCTCAATGCACCCATGTCCTTAACCCCCTCAACCACCCTATGGGTTACTTTAAATCTTATGGTTTTATCTACTGCCATATCCACTCTCAAGTATCTAAAACATTCTACTTCTTCCTGGTTTTCTCCATTCAAACTCGCCTGTCTCTCTCCACTGCTTAATGTAAATACCTTGCTTTTGTTCACATCAACTCTCAACTTTCTTCCTTCACACACTCTCCTATACTCAAAAACTACCCTCTGCAGTTTTCACACAAAATTTGCCACCAGAGGTGTTATCAGGAAACAATAACAGACTCGCCTCCAAAGCCCACCACCCTCAACAGGCGGAAGAACTGCCACACTCTCTGAGATCCTCATATTTCACCTCCCTTACCATTCCATCCACAAATAAATTAAACAGCCACGGTGCCATTACACATCCCTGTCACAGACCCACATTCACCAAGAACCACTCACCCTCCTCTTTCTATACATACACCTACCTTATCGTCTTGATAAAATTCTTTACTAATACTAGTAGCTATCCTCCCACAACATATAACACCTCCTACAAGGTATCACATGAATACATGGTGAAGTCTTCAGGGGTCTTCTGCCCCACAGCCCTGGCTGCTGGGTTGACTTGTACATTGACCAAGCTGTTGGAGGCTCACATAGTCCCCACAGCCTGGCTGGTCTAGTATATTTTGTAGGAACTTGTCCAAGGAACACTTAACTAATGTGCATGATTTGGTACACTTTGTAAATATTTGTCCAGCTCCCACTTAAACTTTTCCACTGTGCATCCCATGGTGTTTCTGGTGGCTGCAGGCATGGTGTGCTGAAGTCTCCAACCCAAGATATTTAAAGCATCCTTTCTTTTCATGCATATCACACCTTTGCATTTCCCAGGTAATATTTTAGTCTTCAATGCCTGATGTGCCTTTAAGAAGTCATTCCCAGTTGTAAGTTGCAGGTACAGACGATGATATACCTCTCACATCTATGCTCCAGAGTAAAGCCTTGGCAATTTCAGCCATTCCCAGTAATTCTATTCCTTTACCATGTTAATGTGGGCCATGAAAATTCTCGGAACACTTTCTAATTCATTAAATTCACTTGCCTTAGTGGGTGACATTAGAACACAGCAATATTCTATTTGTGAGAGTATTAGCAACTAGAAAACTATCATTACTTTTTTCTTATCTACTCTGAAAAGTCCAAAAGAATCCATCCCACCCTCTTTCTGGAGGCAATTACTGTTTCGATGTGTTCGCTAAAGTTTACATCATTAGACATCATTATTTCGAGTTGTCTTTTTCATATTTGCTAATAGATTCATGAAAGTGTCTATGCCCATCTAGTATTCTGTATCATTCTTGTTTTTTTTCACTTTCCCCTTACCAGAGGAGTCTAAATTCCTCCCCACTGAAACTATGTTGTTCTCAGTGCCCGAGTGAAAGGCTTCATCCCTGACATGATTTTCATACTAATGCTAGTGTCACCTGCAAAATATCACATGAAACTGTGACTCGAGTTCATGTCAGGTATCGCTACAATATTCTGGAACTCAAGGGATGCTAGTAAAGTATCCTGGGGAACTGAGCCTTTTACAGTGGAGGCAGTGGATAAGGTAAAGTCTCCAACTAGGCACTGTGATCTGTTAGTTAAAAAGATGTACATCCATCTCCCAATTTTTCCAAATATTCCCATCTTATGCATTTTCTTTCTTATCCGGAACCTCAGCAATCTTACTGTAGTGGTGAGGCAGCTATGAAAGGCAAGACCTTCCTGTAATGAAACCACGTTGTTCTGGGTTATGTACATTGTTCAGTTTCACAAATTCAAGCTTTTTGCTTCTTCAGACTCTCAAAGATGGGTAATGTAATTGCAAGTGATTAACAGATTCAGGAACCACTCTGCTTCCTCCTTCGTGGAGTGGGATGATTTGAGTCAATTTCGGAAGACTAAGGTCAAAGAGTATGGTCCTGGGGCATAGTGCATTGGCATGCTCTCAATAGCCCTCTCAAAATCCTGGAGAGGTGGTGACATCTGGTATTACCGTTTAGGAAGAAGTCTGATTGGCTGTTTATTTTTATGGTCCTTTTCAGCTCACTGAAAACTAATTTACAATTAATTTTTTCAAAAAAACACTCATCTCCTGGCAGTCACCTGTACAAGTATCCTCCTCTGTTTGTAGGGGGAAAATGGAGTTTGTGGTCCTCGATTTGCATCTGGCATGTGAGTAAAAGCATTCAGAATCATTTATTTCATTAATGGCTCTTTCCTGTCTTTCTTTTCCAGTGTTACAAATGGTATTTTGTACGACAACACATATGATAGGTTTGCTTTCCTCTACTGGGTAAGTAGTGGCTTTTTTTGGTTTGGAATGTTTTGTTGCCTCCTCTATTTTGCTCATCTTTCTTGCCCTATCCTAGACCCTTTGTACTTTCTTTTTGCTTGTATTAGTAAAATGCATATTTGGAATAAGAAATAGGCCATTTCTTTTATTCACTCGTCCTCTGTTTCAGTACCCAAAAGGTTTTGCCACTGTGTTGTAGACATCCCATTGATCATCCTCTGATTTTATCCACTTATACCATTAAAACCGGAACTGCTGAATATACTTCCATAGTTATGTATGCTTTGACTGGGTGGATTAGCAATATACAGGCATTCTGCTAATCCTCAGGCACCTCATCTTGAACCATGCATATGCAAATATACCATACCATAAAATATCTATGTACCCTAATATTCATGGAAAAACATGCAAATCTCAGACCCATCAAAGGAAAAGACTAAAGGTTACTGCCATGTTGTACCAACTGATGCCACAAATACATCAGTCCTCAAGATTCACAAAAATGACGATTCATGTCAAGGGGAAACATAAGTAAATGACAGAGGAATCCATTCCACATATGTGTTGGACAGAAACTAAAGTGAAGATACTCCAAACAGATGACAAACAATAGTAACCAGGTCCACACAGCACCACTCCAAGCAAGAGTGGATGATGGTGGCTGACTGCCTGGTGGAACCTCAACTCCCTGTCAGAACATCACAGGCCTAGGAAATTTGTTGTAATTGTTCAGTCCCCCTTAAGCAGCCTCTTCCAGCCTATGTTTTATAATAGTCAAATGGGGGTGAATCCTTGAGGATACTCCTTGCTTTGGGGTGACAGTTTTTTATCCTCCCTCACAGAGAGAGAGGTCTTCCTATGTTAAACAGGCTCTGTCCATTGAAGAAAAATATGAATTTATTAATGATCTGCTGCACTGAATTAGTATACCTGTTGCAATAGAGCAGAAAAATAAAGGATATCTATCTATCAATAACTTTGATTTTTCTTTGATATTTCCAATAATGATTTTGATACAAGACGTCTGTGTTCGTAGACTAACTCATATAAATAAACTCTCGATACTGTGTTGTCTTTTCTATATTCATCTTCAGCTGTGTATAGCAATACACCTCATCTCCTTTCTTCCTTAACGGTTTTTGAGTTTTTGTTTAAAGGGTACAATATATTTTCAGATTTTACTTCATAAGCTATTTTCTATCATTTAATGTATCAGGTTCTACATGCAAGACACTCAGATCATTCTCATTTTTCAGCTGATCACCATCAGTATACAAGTACTTCAGACTATTCCTATACGTTCTTCTTCTATATCTTTTATAGTTTACATTTGGGTCCTCGCTTAATCTGTTTTGGCTTCTTCCCTTATCACACAATCCTCCATGCAAAATGGCCCTTTCATTTAGTTCTGACCTTTGGCTGAACCTTGCAAGCATTTTGCTTTGGTTCTTAGTAGTAGTATAGCTTCCTGTCTAAGACACCCAGCTTATTAATAAAATTTATATCATTAGCAATTTTTCAGCATGTATTTCTTAAAATGATTTCGTTAATATCTTGTGGAGTCTTCACCTCCAGAGCCTAGGTTGGGCCCTGATTGATGGCTTGGGTGGTTGGTTGGTTGAGCAAGTTGTTGGAAGCTGCAGCCCTTAGGCTCAAATAGACCCCACAGCCTGGTTGGTCTTGTACACTTTGAACTTCTCAACTGTGCATCCCATGTTGTTTCTGATGGTTGATGGCAAGGTGTTGGAAGAGTCCTGAGCCCTGGATGTTTGAGGTGTTCTCTTTTCTTGTACATAAGGCACCTTTGGATTTCACAGGTAGTATTTCACAAAGCCTTCCATGCCTGTTGTGCCAATAGGATGTTATTTCCAAATGTAGTTGGAAACCATATCTCCACGAATTTTCAAGGTAAGGATGATATACCTTTCCCGACTGTGCTTCAGGGAATATAGCCCCAGTGATTTCAGTCGTTCCCAGTTATTTAATTCCTTTACCACATTATCATGCCCAATGAAACTTCTCTGTGCATTTTTTAAATCTGAAATTTTGCCCGTCTTGCAGGATGATGTTAGAACACAATATCCAATTTGTGAAAGAATTAATGCACTGAATAATATCAATGGTTTTTCTTCCTTTGTCTTGAAGGTCCACAGGGTTCAGCCAGCCATCCCTTGCATGAGGCAATCACTGTTTTGTCGTGTTAACTTTAGTTTAGGTCATTAGAAACTGTTACTCCCAGGTCTTTCACATTAATCATTTAGTTCATCATAGCATCTGTGTCTGTTCAGTATTGTGTTGATTTTGATTTCTTCATTTTCCCATAAAAGAGGCGTTAAAATCTATCTCCACAGAAAAGCATTTGTCTTCTGCTGTCCAATTAAAGTCTTCATTTAAGTCTCTTTGTAGCCCTTTGGCACCACCTAATCATGTGATTTTCACACTTAGTCTTGTATCATCTGCAAGGGATGATACGAAACCTGTGGCTCATGTCTGCATCAATGTCATGTAAAAATGAGGAACAAGAGGGTTGCAAGAACAGTTCCTTGGGGGATTTAACTTTTTATGGAAGCACCAAAGATGGCATGATGTACAGCTACATTTTGTGATCTATTATTCAAAAAGTTGTACATTCATCTCCCAATTTTTCTGGTTATTATCAAATTGGTCAAGCAAGTGAGAGAGGAAAGATTTTCTCACCCTGAACCCATACTGTCCTGGGTTATATATATATATATATATATATATATATATATATATATATATATATATAAATATAAATAGATTGTTTACTTTCAAAAATTCAGTCAGCTTGCCTCTTGGGACTCTCTTGAAGATTTTACTGATGTAAGATGTTAATGCTGTCTCCATCCTGATATGACACCAAACCTCTCACTATAAACTGATAGGTGCTACACAACCTAAATCAACTTAGAACGGCCAATATAAGTATCATTAGTTGACTGGGTCTCCTTCAGCATTACATGAGCCTTTCACTGATTCTGTTACAATCCTCTTGGATTTCTTCCTCTAAAGTTCTTCCTTGGTTAATGAATTATCTTGCACTACAATAATTGTGTATGTTTACAGAATATATGAATTTGAGCATTACATCTCACTATACAATACTAAGTCTACGTTAATACATCTAGGAAAATGTGTGGTTAATTCAAGTAAAAATAATACATGTATGTTTGCACAACCTGTAAAACTACACTTAACAGACAAGAAGGTAATTCATCACTATTTCAGTTCCATTAACAGCTGCAAGTATAATGATTCTGTTCTGCACTGCTAGTGTGGTGTTTACGGAATAATAAAATAACATTTGCAGAGCAAGATCTGGGGTGTCATATTAAATGAAGCAGTACAGTTTATGTGCATCACAGAAAATGAGAGGTTAATCAATGTTAAAGTAGGTAATACATATGGGACCCTATAAAACCTTACCTAAAAGTCAAAGTGATAACTGATAAACAATTACAATGAATTGCTGTGGACAGCAAGGTTGTTTGCTGTCTTGTCTATTTGTCTGAATCCAGCACATATTTTGACTACATCATTAAAAATTCCGATAGATCTTAAGTAAGGGTCTAGTTTATCTCCATGGTCATTAAATCTAAATACTGTGTGATTTTCTTATGAAGTGCAACCATAGCATTCAGAGAATATAATAACAGTTGCAGAGCAAGAATTTGAGCATTCTTTTGTATTTCATCCATTCATTTGCTTATAACTATCCTGGAACCAATTTCCATGTCAGTATCCTGGAATTACCCTGGACCCTTCAAAAGAATACTGCTGCCCAAGGCTGTGCTACTTCCAGTAGCAGCAAAATTTAGATTCCTTTGGAGTGAGAAGTCCCTTGATGAGACTGTACTCATCATACAGCCTCACCAAAGGTATATATTCACGGTATAATCTCATGCAGGTGGGGTACAGAAAACACTTTTTAAACATTAGATAAGGCAATAGTTGAGAAGGTTAGGTACACCAAGAAAAGAGGAGTCAATTAATGGAATGATAGATAAAACACTTGTAAAATGTAACATAAATAAAAACCTTACCTTATTGCAGGAGTAGATATACACCATCATTAAATCTATCCACTGCAAGGGATTCAAAACCCTCTTAATTGTGTTGTTTGTACACTGACATACGAAAGCAACTGAATACTACTTAATCATAAGTTTGACTTGAATAGATTACATCACACATTAACAGAGATATTGTCTAATGTGGCTAGTTTAACTTTATGTAGGTTCTGTTAATAATCTACAAGTGTATTACCTACTTATACATCAATTCACCCTACATTTTCCCAGAAATGGCAACTGCTAGCACCACATTTTAAATCACAATTGAATCACAATGAACTGTGTAAGGCAACTAAAACATAAGCGGCCCCTTCCCAAATCAAAGTCTGTTGAGACAAAATACACTTTCACCTGTAAAATTAGCATTCTATAATCATTCCAACTTTAGATCTGAAATTATATATTGCCTGCCAGTAATTACCTCTTAAAACAAAAACTCTCATATGCCTATATCTGAATAAAGTTCACTTACTTGAGTTACAATGCAACAGAGATTTTGACGCCACATGATCTATGATGGGAAACATGCACCTTTTATGTACAAAGATATGGGCACCTTTCTGTTATCACTTGCAACAGCAACTTCAGAGGACGCGCTCGTACTAGAGTGCGTCAAGTGGCAGACCCTATACCACCTCGACGTGGTGATGTAAGGTAAGAGTGTGGCAGAGACGGCCACACACACACACCCTCTCCTAACCCACACCACCAACTATAACCATAACCCACCAGCAACGGACACAAACACCAGCCTTTACATCCCATACATATCAAGAACTGACCTAAAACTGTACTGTGAAAGATCGTGAAGTTTACCACACGTTAAATTGAGAAAATTAGGTTAATAACTACATACTCGGGTCAACCACTGACAGTCCTTTCTGTACCAAAACATTGCACGTCAATTTGTAAAAGATAATTTCGAAGCGAGCCATGAATTATCAACATGCACTAATATCACAGTTTCCATCACAATATCATATCATATTCTCACACTTACAACATAACTACACATGATACCTCTTCTAAGAAGTATTATTTCAATAACACATCCCAATCTGTTAAGGAAATCCAATATGGCGTGTGTTTTTACGAGACATAATCCACTCCTTGTAAGTCATCTAAAAACCTACGCCTGAAGGAGGATATTGGGCATTTTTTCAGTAAAATAGGGCTATTGTACAATATCAATTTAGAACATGGTCATCAATTTTATAAGGATGATTTTGCCCATTATTCTACTGACAAATAAAAATCAGGTCGGTGTTTTTTGACGTCCATCTCCGCATGAGGGAATCAACGTATTGGAACATGGGGGAAAAGGTCGGATAAGCTTAGGACACTAATAAGAAAATAAGATTATTTGATGATTTTTGCTGTATTTACCGATATGAAGATATACAATAGCAATTCCCACAATCTGCGCGTAGGACATGCAGTATAATTGCAATACAAGAGTAAGTTGCCAAGTCTGCTTGACAAACATATACATGACTACACCATTGATATTGACAATTTCAAATTCTAAATGCATTTACTATTGCTTCACATGATATTATTTGGAGAAGGGACATTATACGGAAAAGTGTATGTAATATCTGTATACTTTACATGAATTATGGTGACCTGTAGATCTCCCATATGTGTATTTGGTGAAAATACTCAGAAGTTGTAGGTGGGCAACAGTAATGTTCCGCACGTACGCAGTTGGAGGAGCGACGAAAGGCCCGACATGCGGCTCACTCATTCATTACAGAATCAAATCATATTCACAAAAGTTATTTGGACGAGAGACAACAATTATGCAATGCCCATTGACAAAAAGGGTAAGCGTAAGACAGGAGAAGGCTGACAGTGGTGAACCACGAGGGTAAGATGAAGTGTTGACAGCAAGTTCCCGCCGAACAAATTGAGGTAGTATTACTCTCTTGTATTACTTCGGATCTTTAATTCTATGACATAATCTAATTGAACTGAGCACTTAAACAGTAGCTATTCCTTAGTTGATGCTTGAGGTGTGCAATATTCACTGAGACAATTTCTTTTGACCGTATACAACCACTATATCATTAACCGAAGCAAAAACAAATATATTTTTCACTCTGGAAACTGCTCATCGACTGTCTAACTGTATTCATATAATCTTTTAAGAGATATTATTGTCAAACTGTGACAGGTTAAATCTGTTCATCTAATCTTTGTAAGTGTTACTAAGATTCACCGGCTAGCCTTCGACAGGCGAAATCTGTTCATCAAATCCTGGTAAATATTACCAAGCTTCGGCTGGGTAACTCTTCATCTAATTCTTCTCCATATATGATTGAGCTTTACAGCTACTCTTAAGAAAATTTCCATCAAGAGGGTTGTTTGACAATATCTGAGGAAAGTGTTGTGTAATATTAAAGACTGAAATATTTGCAAGGTAGCGATTGCCATATACAGTGAGTTGAACACAGCAAAATTGTCATTCGCCTATTAACTGTAGTCTATGATCGTTTTATATTTTAATGACGAGAATGAGCAATGAGAGCGATTATCAGCTAAAATTAGGTGAGCACAGCTGAATTATCTAATTCAGTTGCATACTGACGTTACATCAGGGATGGCCGGAACGAATAACTAACTCATAATGGTATCTTGTGTTTGGATATTCAAAAAGAAAAAAAAAATCCGATATTTTCTATAACACTCATATCATATTGGTGGAGCTAAATGAAAAACGAGGTTAAAGTAAACCAATTGGCATATGACAAGATTAATTACTAAATAGATTGAGGATTATCGTTGACTTTCGTCTGTTGAGTGATAGCAATTTATGACCAAGCTACTGTTGAGGAATTTATGATTCTAGCTCGTAGGTTAAACCATTATTCAATTTTCGAGAAGTACATCCTGTTGTCTCTATGATATTATCCCCCGTCTGTTTTCAGCTAGGGTATATGAAAAAAAGCCTTTATTTGTTTCTGAAGAATGAATGTTTTCTGGCATTTATCCATGTGATGTTATTCTATTTTTTGTCAATAGTCTTGTTGTCCTTTTTTAGGTTTATTTCTGTCCTACTTTGGTCCTTTTGATAAACTTGAGGTCAAATCAGTAAGTTATACAGAAGGTTTTTCAATTGTATCAGATATGGCCTCCGTTGATGGACAGAAGTCCATGACTAGGGCAAAGTAGTTGACTGATCATGTTTTAAGCATGTGGAAATGCTGCCTTTTAAAAGTGATGTCACAACTCAGCATAGGACAGAAGTAGATTAATTTAAAAAATTCGCAAATTTAGGGCGAGGTAATTTTTTCGTTAATTTACCACGCAAATTTTCTCATCTTTCTTTGAATACAAGATGAGCATTTTGACATTTTCGTCTTTACGATTTTTTCTTTCTTTTATCTTGTATTTTTGATCTGACAACGGAAAAGACGCTTCATAATCTTTCAGGAAAGTAACTTGGTCGGATTTAACTCATGAAGATACCGTATCATTCCCTCCAATATAAGGTTACAAAAAAAAAAGAATTGCTGTTTTGGTTCATTTGACATGCTATCCACAAGTTGGTTATTTCGGTATGTAGTCTGTAGTGACAGGGTTAATTTAAGCCGACAATGTCATTTTGTACCACCAGTCAAAAAGAAAAAATGAACTTAATGTGTTTATTATAATTCTAACATCAGACACGATCTTGCTGCACGACTGCCCTTCCTATCGGAGTACACAGAACTGAAGGCTTTACCTAGGACAAATGTCTTGGGTTTACTGTGATAAATGAAGACCTCCTGTAGATCATTAACGGTCCAACACACTACATTTGTTACAAATATCAATTTGAGCTTTAGGGAAATTTTCCATTTTTGGTATCGATTTTCCGAGGGAGTCTTTCAATGTCAAGTGTTCTGCAAACGATGACATGCTGCTTGAGTCATATTCCATTTAGATTATGTTCCTTTATAAGCTGGCTGATATTTAGTGCAGTGATTTCACTGTATTATTTCGTCGGTCTCTCGTCCCCGTCTTGGAAGCTGTGTGGAGTCACGTGCCTTCCTACGAACACATCTTAAATTTCCCTAACACACCGTCGGTCTCAACGAAAAAGGTAAGCAAATGGCAGACGCTATTATTCCTCGCTGTAATTTTTTTAATTTCCTAAAAAATAAGTTTGCTAGAGAAGCAGACTATCTCCTTGGCATTTGTAGGATTCTTTAGGATATTTTCACCGAGCTGTGTTCTTTTCAATACCACTTGTATAGAATAAGTGATCGTATGTCTACATTATATGTCTAGCAAAGCCATTCAACAAATGTACATGAAATGATGTATGAGAGAATGTTCATGTTTTTACAGTTTGTAATAGTTATTCTAGTGACAATTTTTCCCTCTCCTGATTATACTTAAAAACATAGATCTCATACCCGATAGGTCCATACTTGAGCTATAAAAGGATGGAAGGTGTAAAGTTAAAGCATATGAAAACATGTGGAAGATGTGTAAATTGCTCTTGAGAAATGCTGGGTATATGATAATATGCTGCCTGAAGTTGTCATGAAAAACTATTGACACGTATTGCGTTATGTAGCACGGAGGCGAAGCTCCAACTCCTGGAAGATAGCCGGTTTGGTGTTAGAGTTATCCCTGTTTATGTTGCCATTTTCGGCACTAACGAATTATACCATTTTCTCTGTTCACTTTGAGATAGTGTATTGTACTTGGCTCTCGACGGTACACTTTAAAGAACACAAATGTACTGCAGTTCCGCTCCTTTACTACTCTGTTCATCTCCCCTGTTTGTCTGAAACAGACTCTCCTACTTTTACTAACAATGATGACATACCTAAATCCTTTTGCGGATTGTGTTGATATCCAACAATCATTAGAAGACGCCCAACGTTAAATTCACGCAATAAATCTCGCCAACTGCCGAGATGGACGGCTGGGAGCGAGCGACACAGGTGCTCAGAATCTGCTCCCTGGCTTTGTCAACGTAACCGAGAAATTGTCAAAAAACGGAAAATAGGAAAAAAATTGCGTAGTTTATCTGCTGACCTTTCTCTGGATAGGGTGTTACTTTGCTGGCAAAGACGCCTCCTGCTGTGCTGCCGTATGGTGAAGGTTATCGTGACTGGGTTGTGATCTTACATCCTTTTCCACTATCAGATCTTTCTCCCCCAAGTCGTGATTCTGTCGCTGCTGCTTTGTTACCACTTGAATCAGGGACAGAGCGTATATCGGACTATGAAACTTTTCCCTTCTCCTGAATCCCACTCTGCTTCCATTTCTCCATGAAACCATTACAAAATTATTCTGTTAAAAGGGGAGTATTCTGATTTAACTTCAAATAGCAAATTTTCTTCTTTCTTAGCAAAGTTCTTCCAACAACGTCTGTAATTCAACCATTTCTCTTTTTTAACCTTATCAGTCTATTGCTAACTCTCCAACTGATACAGATGCTCTTTTGTCGGTGAATTATTCATCTTTAATTCAACTTTAGCTAATTCCACTCCCTCTAGTTTTCCTCCTGCAGTCTCCTACAACTGGACAAGGAATACGGCTCAAATGGCATACTCCGACGAATACTAAAGAAGTGTGCATTTTGAAATGGTTCCTATCCTTGTCGGCTTATTTCTTCACTGCCTCAGTACCCACACTTTACCTTCTTGTTGAGATGCCATGGTGCAGCCCATCCCTTAGGAAAGGGGACTGTTCCAGCCCCTTCAGCTATGGTCCGTTGCTTTCACTTTACGAGATCGAAACTCTCCTTAACTCACTTTCTCAAACCTTTAAAAACCCATTCCCTCTTCTCTATCCAACCGGTGACTCTGACTCTTTTTTGTTTCCCATCTCTTCAGGATTTTGGCAAGTCTTTCATCGTAACCCTACACACCTCCAAATTATTTGACAGGCGTAAGTCTTCGTTTTCTAAACGTCCTTCCCTTTGCCTTCTCAGCTTCTCTCTCTTCTCTAATTCATAACTTCCGTCCTAGTCGATCCACTAAAGGTATCGCTGGCGGGGCAAACCATTCCCCTCCTCTTCTGTCAGCAGCGGTATCCCTCAGGGTTCTATCCTATCGCGCACTCTATCCTCTCCATTAATTAAAGGACTTTCTTTCTTCACCATTTAACTCTATTCACCCTGAAGTTGATTATTCCACTCTACATACTTCAGTTCATTCACTCGTTCTCTTTCTCGTATTGATCACATCTCCCCTCTTAATTCGGGATCATAATGGCCCGTACTAAGAAAAACAAATGACTTTAGACGTCGTTAAACGCAATTTGTTTATCCGTATTTTTCTGTATGTCGCTCGTTCCCATCTGTTCATTTCAAAACCAAAATTCATTCCTGCACTGAGCCTGGTTTCCAGCTTTCTGTTTTCTTTAAATTTAACGACATAAATTCATTTTGTGTTTCCTGTAGTAGATCTAGTGGCTGTTGCTTGTCGTGAATAGGATGTGTGTGTTCCAGCTGCTTCCTATTGCTTTTGTTAAGAGATCAGCCAAACAAGGATTGGCCCATCTAATACTTTTTTCCTTGCACATAGATATTGTAGTATTTGTATTACCCGTTATTTAAAACCTTTTAATTTTAGATAGTTGGGTCTATTGATATCTGAGGCGCTCAACAAATTTACCCCATTCCCTTTTTTTGGTTCATTCCATCCAAGTACAGGAAGACCTTTTTTTCCGTCCAGGTCATTTCATTTCAGCTTTACCTCAGGAGGGTCTTGCCTCTGCAACGGCTGCTCCCTTTCACTGTTGATGTATCCGATATACCGTATTCTGGTCTGCTATGTAGTCATTTTGTGTTTTCATATAATGTCTCTTCCTGTCCTCTCTCTCTGTGTTCATATAATGTCTCTTCCTGTCCTCTCTCTCTGTCTCATATCTTCCAAAATTTATGGATTGTTGCTTCACAGCTCTCCAATTTTCATTTCTGAACAAGAGTTGTTCGATTCTCGTTTTGTTTTTCTGTATACAGCTGTTGTCATTCTGTTTTCCCTCTTCTCTCGTCTTGATATTCTGTGCATCATGAAAATAAAATGTAAATCTTGCTGTGCTCAGGGTTCCCATGAGCGTTCATACCTTTCCTTAAGTCTTCGGTTCAAGTTTAGGTCTCAACCATATTTGACAAAGATAAGAAGGAAGGTCATGTATTGATATATTCAGATTACATTGTAGAACACATCAGGGAGCGTTGCCATAAATTTGCTGTTCAGTTGATCAAATTACAGCTACGTATCCCAGAAAATTTTGAAAATCAGCTGTTTTTAAAAGTTTCAACCAAGGATTGCTGCGTCCTAGTGCAAAGACTATTTTTAATAGTAGTTGCATTGTATCGGTCAACGTTCAAAGAAATAGATGAACTTAACGAACTGATAAGTTCTGTGTGTGGAACACTGGCCTCAGTCAGCCCGATGGGTGTAACATCATTTTGGGCAGAAGTAAATGAAAAGAAAATCTCGTTTGGGCGAAATATTTATCCAAAATATAGCCTCATTAGCATTGGCATGCATTTCACTCCCATTCCCAAATGCTTTTGTGGAAAGAATATTCAACGAGATAAACGTAGTACAAGTCAAGCTGAAAAATCGCTTAATGTTCGGTATGTGGAATTAATTCTGTGAACTAGATATGGTCTAAAATTTCAATTACAGACATACGTGAATTTTTCAACAACCTTTGAGATGCTAAATAACTTTAATGCCAAAGATTCTCCAACTTTTGTTGAAGAACTTAAAAGCGCAAGAGGGATTGGTGACGCTGAGTCAGAGAATTAACATATAGCTTCCATTTAATACAATAAGTACATTACTAAAAACATTAATGAAACCATAGTTTACTACTGTTTCACATTGAAATCCTTTGTGGATTAGTTTGTGGGACTTTGAATATTTTTGTGGGAATATGTAGGACGAATTGGGTATGTAGGTGGGAATTTAAAAAATTGAGAAAAGGCAACAGTGGCACCCATTTACGCAGTATGACAACAAACACGATGAATACAGGGTTAGAGGCGTGAGACAGGCAGTGAGGCACCATATTATTATGGCAACGTTACTTTTCTAACGGTAAATAATGATTTATTTCGAAATGGTTGTTCCGTACAGCACGATGAGATGTACTTCCACACACAATAAGGTACATCCTGGTTTGGTGAGGTCTTACATATTAGGCGACAAGAGAAGAAAACCCCGATCGTGATTGTACGTATTTTAAGCTAGTGGGTTTAAAGGTGCGAAGTGGTCTCCACACCTTATTCTATATGGGAACTTGTTAAGGTTGTTGGACTTTGTTAACTGAAAATTCGTACATTTACATTTGTAGCACGTAATCAGTTTAAGTACACATATTTCCGATGTGATCCTGATACTTTGAATATGCATGGAAGGGTTTCTGGTTCAGGTTGTTCGTGAGGTGACTGTTCTGGAGGGCGCCGGTAGCACTCTAAGTCCTTTTTGCTGAATGGTAGTATAAAATGCGCTTAATGACATTCACTGGTTTATTATTTCCGGTGATGCTCACAAATGTCAGTACTGCAGTTGTACAACTGAATTTAATTTTCAGACGGCTTAAAATGTGCCATTGGATGTATCATGTGTATGACTGGCTACAATTCAGTAATATGAATGATTGTCGCTATAGGGATATTTCTCTAACAGAAGGCTTAAACTGACCTGAGCTAACCTGTGATAAAAACTGATTTACCTCCGCATTGCTATTAGCTGGATATTGAGTTCTTTTCTGCAATGCTAGTTTAAGGTTGACGTCTTACAGGTTGTACCCAAGGGGGAGGTGGGTTGGTATATTCATACTACCATTTTGGTTACTATGTTAGGCATGTTATTGGTTCAGTTGATTTTTTTTCATGTGTATTAATTTCTTTTACTTTAACTCAAACATTTATTAGGACATCTCACAGTACTATCACCTTATTTTATTTTATTCAACAAAATACAATGCTCAGATTTATCCTATGCAATTGTTATTGTATTCTCTAAACATTACCATACCATTGCAAAACAAAACCAGTCAACAAAGTTAATAGTGATATGGGACTATGGTAGACTTTACCCCATAACTAAACTTAACCTAGGTTTATATGTGTGTGGAAGAGTACCTTGATTGCACATAATGGAACAATGAAAACTTTGGTCATATATTACATGCCATATAGTAAATTGTACCATGTACTACTTCAATAAATCTAGGTGCTAATGACAAAAAATATATTTTGTGTGGAAGAAATATTTAGTCATGGTTGGTCTTTAGGCTCCATTGTTTATGCTGAGAATTCGGTGACAAATTGATGCATCATCTGGTAGTTTTTCATCGTGTTGATGTGAATGCTTATTTTGAATACACTGTAGGAACTTATTATCCTGGGCTTCTCAGTTACATGTCCTTGTATAAAAATATTCTTATCAGCTCCAGAAAAATTGAAATCTTATATGATAAGAATGTAGGAGATTGCTCTACCACATGCTTCAATGATTAGTACCTTGAACAGTTAACCTGTATCTTGTTAATTCTCTGATATTTCTAATGATGATCTGTATAGTAGTAATCCCAGCAAGATGTCAGTGTTTTGACTATTTATGATTGCCCCAGGACCCTTTTTGTTAGAAAAGGTCTGAGTGTTATCCAGGACATCCTTTCCAGTGGCTCCTGCAGCACAACTCTGCATTTCTTTTGGTAGCGGGTAAATGTTAGATTTATTTGGTGTGCGAGTAGATTTTTTGATGAGACTGTAATCACAGTAATACAGTTTTGTTAAAGGGGACTTGCCACTTGCTGTGTAACCTCATACAGTTAGTGTCTGGCAACACTTTTTTCCTTTTTTTTTAAAGGCATATAACACTGTATAGCAGTAGGCTTCATTTCCTATCTTCAGTGTCCTTAGAGAAGATTTCTTAATTACCTTTTTCTTTGTAAACTCTGCTTTGTGTAGAGTATGATATTTTTGCCTTTAAGTCATTCCTGTTATTTAGTCGTTCCTATTATTTGTGGCAGATGGTCTAGTTCTCTGATACCGAGTTTACTTATATTGTTTTTTAGTTGATCATGATTTGTATGTAGTCACTTAAGACTGCTCCTAATATACATTGTTTACTTTTTTTTTTTTACACTATAGTGCATTTTTTAGGTTACTTGTTTTGCTAACATTTCTCAGATTAACTCTTCTCTTATAACTGTGATTTCCTCCTCCAGTACACTCGTTTTTGGGATTAACTTGTCTGGACTTACTTGGGATAGCTTTGCAGGTCTCTCTTCTTGGAAGACCTGTTGCCTCCCATTTGGCCCCCAGAACAGGTGGTTAGCAAAAGATAATATGCATTTACCTTACCGGAAGGCAAGGGGTTAGAGGTATCTAATCCTGGGGATCATAGAGATTCTCTCCTAGCATGTGAAACAATGCCCCTGAAAGAAACAGTTTATCATTCTTCAGAATTCACTCTTTGTGCAAAGGAGTAATATATACCAATTAATTTATTACAGATCAGGTTGAATTGTATTATGATTAAGGTAAATTATGGACTGTTCCCTTTCAATATTTAAGTACAGTATCAGAAATATGATATTGCATATAAGGTGATATTTTAAATTCTTAATTCAATTTGTTTTTTACAGATGTGTTGATCAGTGGTAGAAATGTTTAAGTGGCTACAGCGTCGCCTCAAGAAAAGAAGTAGGTGTACTTCCACAGAGTATGGGGTTGTAGGTGACTCCTCAGGCCACATCTTTTATGATAATCAAGTAGAGGTAGCAGCTGAAGCAGCTGAAGGCAAAGTTGAGAATGGCTCCAAGGAAAAAGATTCTGAAATTTTTGCTTTTAAGCTTGATTGCACAGCTCAAACAGAACAACAGTTTGCACAAGTGTCTCAGGTGCTGGAATTATCAGATAATTTTCAAGATCAGAATTGTATCATCTCTGATAATGGAAGGGAAACAATTGTGCATTCTGAAAGTAATGAATTATTATCCGAGTCTAATAATCAAATAGTTGAACTAAGCACAAACAAAGTAGAATTACCAGTTCCCTCACTAAAACAAGGAAATGATGTACTCTCTGAAACTCAAGATATTCATAACTTTCCGAAGATGGAGGATAAGATGACATTAGACACTTTAAACACAAACAGTAATGTAGTCTCTAAAGGAAAGGAAAAATATGAAATACTATCACAGGTTCAGAATGGAGGAATGTTACTAGATTCCCAGAGCCGAGAACTGCCATCAGAAGCTCAGAAAGTTCTTATTTCTACATCTGTAGATATAGAAAATACTGTATCATCCTTCAAAATTCAAGGACATCTTAATGTACAGACTAAAGATATAGAGTCTAAAGATATTTTACCAGACTTAGAGGGAGTCTCTACTTCAAATGAGGGATGGGGAAGTCAGGAGAGTGTGCTGAAAGGTAGTCATCCAGAATGCATTAAAAACTCAAATTTTGGGTCATTAGAACCATCCAAGCATTTAAATGAAATTAAGGATAGCATTGGCAGCCAGTCAGTAGGCTTAATTGAAGAGAAAGTAATTGTTAGCAGTCCAAATCTTAAGAAAGGTGACAGTAATACTGTTGTGCCGTTCAGTGATAAGAAGATAGGTTTTGGTGGTGAGAATGATTTCATAAAAAGGAAAGCTGAAACAGTTAATCAGTACAATGCCAGTGGATCTGTAAAATCTTCTTTAAATGAAACTGAGGACTTTTTAGATTTTTTGGAAGTTGATGACCAGTCTTCACAACATTATGAAACAGCAATAAAAGAATCATCTAGACATGAAAATGCAGAAAGAAGTACTGAGTATGTGCCATCTAGCTTTGAACATCATTTTTCAGCTGAATGCAGAAAAATTCTGGAGCCAAACAATAGTGTTGCAGTTGAAGAAAGAGATTCTGCTGTAGATTCCTACCCTTTGTGTTTTCATTTATCATGTCTCTACAATCAGCCTGGCCAACTCTGTAATGTTTTAGGTGAGCAGTACATATTGACACATGTTAAAGGTACTCCAGTTCTTGTTAACATTCAAATAGAGAATTCAGACAATTTACCTTTTGGATGCTTGTTCCTTTGGAAAAAAGGCAGACCAGTTGTTCTTGCTGAGCTTCCAGAAGGTACTGATGTACATTTTGATGCACTTGTAATGCCAAATAATGCAAAGTTTATTGCTATCGTTGTATGGCAAGAAACTAAGCCACTTTTAAGTATTGAGCCATTCTTCAATTCATGTGTTTTTGTAGAAGAGATGAAAAACATTGTGGTTCACTATATTTCATTTGGCAAGAAAACTGGCCTAGTTAGTGCTACTCTTGGAAATAAAACTCACTTGGTGACCTTCAGTGCATCAGTTGTTTTCATCAGCGGAAAGAAGGCCAAGAACAAAATTGATGTACTAAAGCTTTCCAAATGTGATTCTCAACACCTATTTGCTAACTTAAATAAATTTGTAAATATTGATTGTACTGGAAAGTTAACTTATCACTTCATGTGCTCTTGTTTGTGGTCAGGGTGTAAGCCATTCCAAGCCAGTCAAACACCAGGCTTCAACCCCTTTACTCTGTACAAAAGAAATGGAATTTCTTACATTGAAGGAAAGCAACAATTGCACTTGTATTGTGATGTGGATGCCGAATTAACTGTAAACGAAAATGGACTGAGTCTTCTTTTTCAAAGAGAAGGTGAAGATATTGAAATTCCATGCACACATAAAGAAGTTCACTGTGGTAATAAAAGTGTTATTAGCATAGCTGGGGGAAGTGTGAAGGCTCATATTAGAAAGCAGATCAGGAAAAGTGGGAAACCAGTGTGGAGGGCCTTATTAATCCAAGTTCCTGAGATTGTGCTTCCTAAGATTCAGGAGGCAAGAGCCACTAACATGTATAGAAGCAAAGCAGCAGCTATGAAACTTTGTTTAGACAGTGTACCAAGAAAGGAAATTCCCTCATTTCATTCAGAATTGAGTGGAGGAACTCAGATTATGGGAGACATTGCTGAAGAACACACAGGGAAGCTTGATGCAGACATAGTTCAGGTAAATAACTTGGGATTAGAACCACTAATGAAAGACACTCATATACCTTTAGTGCAAAGTTATGATATAAATAAGTGTATTGGAGCTGAGGCACTCATCAGTGTAACAGGAAAGGATGATGAACTTGCTTTTAAAGAAGCTTTGTCAGTTGGTAGCAACTTGGTGGAGAATAGTGTCGAAGATCTGTCTTTGGCAAAGGCAGTTAAGGACATTTCAGAGACAATTCCAATCCACAGCAGAGTACAGTCAAGTCCAAATTCATTAAGTGACATGAAGAAAGATGAGAAAAGACCTACTAATTTCAGTATCTCAGACAGAATGGAATCTTCCAGTCAAACTGATGAAGTGGAATGTCGCACCCATTTTTCTGCTTTTGAATATAATCATAAACCAAAAGAATATCCTAGAGTGTTAAGAAATTGCAAAGGAAAGCTAGATTGGATTCCTGATTCTAAAGTGTTCAGGATATACACTGAATTGCATGGAAGCACTTATGAAGTTCACCTTGGTAGGAGAGCGCTGGTGGTTGCTGATGGCATATCTGTCACAGTAAAGAAAAACGAATCAGGCATGCCAGTATTCTTTGACATAATTTTTGATGATTGTTTACCTCATAGACATCTTGTAGTTGCTCTTTGGGTTGGGGAGAAGCCACACAAGGCTGTTAGAAATCAAAATGTAACTTATTATTATGACATATATGGTGTTTACCATGGTTGTGATGGATGTGACATGAAATTTTCAGTATCCCTTGATGACTGCATTATACCCATTAAAGCAACTATCACTGATAGAGTGTTTACTGCAAGTGGAAAACATTGTAATTCACTTTCATCAAAAGCACCTGTTGTTCTCCATCTGAAAAAATCAGTTGATAAAAATACAAGTCAGGTGCAGTGGCAAGTGCACCTCATAATTGTTTTGGCAGAACAAGAGAATACATTGTTACAACCGGTGGAAAGCACTCAGCATGAATTTGTATCTGCTTGGCCAGGTTCCCACTCCAATGCTTACCAGCTTGTATCAGACTTCACTAAAGATTCAAATGGGAATCATCCTTGGGAAAATTTAGAACTAAGTAATCAGGACCAGATGCAACAGAACTGTTGTACTTCTGTAGAAGATTTGCCTTTGTATATTAAGAATGTTGCTGGAATATTATTGCCTAAAGAAAATGATACAATTGCTATCTTTTCATGCCTTTGTGGTAATGCACTGTGGACAAAAGCTTCAAAGAACAGTTTTGTATGTGTTGATGGTAGAACAGTAAAGCTTCAAGAAATTCCCTTTGGAAGTGGACTCATGTTTGATGCTTTTTGTTATGACCCCCTAAAATTCAGTTACACCGCAGTTGTGATATGGATTGGAAGTAGACCACAGCAGGCTGAAGATGAAGATGGGTCAAAGTACTTCTATGATGTGAAAGGTACATTTTATGGTGCCTCAGAATGTAATTCTGATTTCAGAGTGCAAGTGCTTTTGAATGATGAATATCAAAGTATCATATGCCAGAAAACTGATTGTGTTATTTCACCAGATGGTGGGATGAGTTTGGAGAAATTGACAGTAGGTGATAAAATATACATACACCTGAAGCAAAAGCTACATCCTAACCAATCTGTGTGGATATGTCTCTTC
Source organism: Panulirus argus (assembly GCA_038088735.1). NCBI lineage: Eukaryota > Metazoa > Arthropoda > Malacostraca > Decapoda > Palinuridae > Panulirus > Panulirus argus. The sequence goes on along the minus strand of JAYMFT010277428.1, from coordinate 16,180 downwards.
ATGTTTTTGGATGAAGATTCATTTTATCCCAATAAAGGTTGCCATATGTTGTTAAATGAAGAGAAGACATCTGAGATGAAAAGCAGTTCATTGCTTGGTCCTGTAATACTTAAAGCTTATATGCAATTGGAGAATGATATAGAGAAACAAAAACCTACCTCCAGGGAACTTACATATTATTCGCAGACTCGGGAATGTGATAATAAAGACGAATATTTAACTTTGTACTTGAAAGATTGTTCTGGCAATTTAATTATTACTGATAATAGGAGAACCATAAAGACCTCTTACTGGGAGTGGTTGACTGTCATCGTAGATGAAAATCAGTTGGTTTATCTTGACAATGGATTATCATTAAGTGTTTTAGATTTTCCAGTTGGTTCAACTGTAAGATTTGATGCTCTTCGTAGTTTAGAAGATTTTTCATTTAGACCCCTATTGTTATGGACTGGAAAGAGACCCTCAATTGTGAAGGATAGATATGGATACAAATATTTTTATGATGTGAAAGGTGTGTATCTAGATACATATAATGGATATTTTCAAGTTTTGTTGGATATAGATAACCAGAAAAGATGTATTTGGGTTAAAAATCCTGGGCATATCTATTTTTGTAATGGAAGAAAAGTTTTCCATGGATTGAAGACAATGGATAGAATTGTGGTGCATCTTAAGGAAGGGCATGTTGCAGATGATTTTGGAACCAAATGGATAGCTCTTGTTATTATGGTGTGTTCTGAATATAAGGAATATCCTCTGAAACAGCTTCATGGCTCTAGTCAGCATCTCACCATAATGAATACAGAAATGGAGCAATGCAAACCAAAAGTTTCAAGTGCATATTTTGAAAATGAAAATAAGAGATGTGAACAAAGTAAGGAGGAAGATACAAAAACATTAGATGATGAGAACAGTCCAGCCAGTTTATTTTCTGTTTTTGTAGGAAAAGTTGAAACTCTCGCTAATGGTGACCATAAATTTACATACGCTTATGAAGGGGATACAAGGACTTTACTCCTTTCCAAAGATATTTTTTTGGATCATCCTTCATGTATGAAATCTGTTACAACCTTTTATCTCATGACTCAGAAAAACTCTGCTGAGAAAAAGAGCACAAATCATCATCCAATATGCGGATGGTTTCATAGGAAAATTTTTGAAGTATATGTCGTACACTGTATTGTAATGGAATCTTATGATCCCAGAAAACAACTCATTGGTGTAAGGTATCCACATGATAGAGGGCTGAATTATTTCCTTTGTGACACACAATATGTATTTAGGAGAAAGACAAAATTGACAATTGAGAAAATGCTTCATATCTCTAATGTACATGCTATTGTTAAAGACATTACTCCATGTGTTATTGCTGGTATCCCAGTGCACAGAAGTATCATATTTCTTACAACAAATAAAGATTTATCTCTGGCAGCCTTTAAGTTTTTTGTTCATGCACAGGTTGATAATGATTTAGTTAAAGAAGATATGGTTAATCACTCTGACAGTGAAACTGTGGATTTGGAGCAACAACTACTAAGAAGTGACCTTGATTGTGTCCAAAAGGATTACCAAAATTTTGGGTTGGAACAAATGAAGACTGCAAAGGTTAAGGACGAGGCAAAGAATTCATTTTATATTGGGGAAAGCCTGATAGAAGGAAAATTCAGTGCCTTGCCCATTACAGAAAGCCACTTTGAACTTAACAAAAGGGATGATACTGAACAGAATGTTCATCTTTCATCTGCTGAAAAGAAGACTCACGTAGAAGACAAACTGGATCAGTTACGAAGAGGTGAGAACCAACAACAGGATACAAATACACTTTCTGGAGAAACTCTGAGACAGCTTATCGCCAAAAGATCGTCAGAAGCTATAGCCATAAATTATACGCCTAAATATTCATCTCTTGTAGGTAACATGCATCATTCATTTTCTAGCACCTCCATATTTGAATGTGATAGAGAACACAGAATTATTCATCTGCCATCTGACATACATCAGTTAAACTGTAAAAGCTCAGAAAATCATAGTAACAAATGCTACCTTTTAGTTCACCAAGAATGTGATAAAAACACGAAAGAGTTAATTTACCATCCTTTGGCTGTATGGTATGCAGGAAAGAGGTGTGATCCATATATTGTTACCAACCCAAAAATAAATGCATTTGACATACAAAATGAGCTAATTGGTATCAGTAATAATCAGGATGATGGTTTCCATTATTATTCATTTAAGAATAACTCTGCATTTACAAGAAAATCAAAGAAGAATGTGGGTGATTTTTTAAATCTAGTAAAAGAAAATTCACTGTCATTTTATGCAGTTGTCGAAGATATCCCACCTGTATTTATTTCAGGATGTTTTGTGAATAAGAATATCCTTCTTATCAGCACGAGCTTTAGTCTGACTTTAGCAGCCATAGATACCATCACCTGTAATGTGAGCAACAATTGCCTAGTTTCTGTTGACTTGAATTATGAACTTCTGAATTTACTTGAGACGTATGAGGAGAGGAAAAGAAGTGCTTGTCAGTGTAATGGGGGTTATAGCTATCATCTGTATGCCAAAACATATGACACTGAACATAATATGAAACTTGTAGGTGGTTGTCTTGAGTCTTACAGTGGTAAATATGCTTTCATTTTGTGTGATAAGAAAACCACCTATGCAGTTTGTCACTTGTCTAATGTATATTATCAAGGTCAAAGTATTACATCGTGGGATGACATTGACAGGAAGTTTTGGAAAAACTTTTTCACCATTATATTAACGTTAGAAAAAACAATTATGACTAATGGCAGAAATGTAAATGCATTATCTGTTGTGGCATGGTCATGCAGTGGACCAGGGCTGCTTACAGTGCATGGATGTGACTTGCATGATCCAACAGTGTTTGTTTACAATGATGTAATTTCTGTGTACAGTGAAGGAGCTGAAGTTGTGTATCCTTTGAATAATGAACTCCCAAGAGAGCCTTCACTAGGTGTATCATCATTAAGATGGAGTGAAGATTATCCAGAGATCAGTGCAGAGGAGTTAGAAGCTTTAGATTGCATGGCAGGAAGTAATATTTTTTGTATTCATGATGAGATATTACAGTCCTGTGGATTAAAGAAGACTTTTGGTGAAATAAAATATTTTGGGAAATATTTTGTAGTTTGCACAAGTGAGCTGGATGAGATGGTGTGGTGTCATATATCAGATTTTTACATTGAAAATACAGGATGCAAATCCATTGAAGATATGATAAAGCAGAAAAAGAAGAAATGTTGTCTTATAGTTGTTGATTCTCCAGCAGTTGTTTTTGGGGGAAAAACGGTGGAATTGAAAGCTGTGGTTGGATTTTTTGAATTGGAGGAAAAAGTTCCAGGAATCCACATTTGCAATGACCATAATGGTATTTTGTTGAAAAGTATTAAAGGAGAAAAATTAGCAATTGCAAAACAGATTTTTGCTGACATTCAACTGATTTGTGAACAGTCACATGAATGTGAAGAATATCTCCATAGGAGCCTATACAACACTGGAGAGGGATGTTTATACTTATCAGCAGACCCTGTGAAAACCACAAAACATGCTGAGTGCCAAGGGGTTCTTGTAAATGTAAGTAATACAGACCCTAACAAGGGTATGGCTTGTATTCAATATCAGGGAAATGAGCATTATGTTCCTTTAATGCGCCAGGTATTCATTGGCCTTACCAAGGATATGTCGTTCCATACTGTGATTGGTTGTTTCCTAAAAGTGATGATTGGGTTTTTAGAGCCATTAGAAAGAAGGAAGAAGTTCAGAGTTGTGATGGCATGGATAGACCAAAACCGTCTTCGTACTTTGCCTCAAAATGTGACTAATGGTGTTAAAATCTCTAGTCCTTATCTGAAGGGAAAGCAGTCTTGCTGCTCTAGAGCCTTTGTAATAAATCATTTTGAGTCTGTGTTTCAAACAAGCATCTTTGAAATTTTGTTGGGATATGAGGTTAGTACTGACCACAAAAATGATAACCAAGTTTTCAAGTGTTCACGAGGAGTAGATAGTATGCTTGTGTCATGTAAGAAGGAATCCGTTATGAGTGCAGATAATTTAGATGATAAAAATTGTTCATGGCATGTATTAGTTAATTTATCCTCAAAAAGGAGCATGTTTGCAGAAATTAAGAATGGTGTGGGGGCATGGAAGGGCAATGGTAGGAATTTGGTCGTTCTCATTTGTGATGTTCACCAAGTTCAGCTTGTGGATTTACAATTTTTTGAAAAAAATGAAAATGATGAGAATGTTTTTCTAAAATGGTCACTTCCATCCATTGTAGAATGCAGTAGTGAATCACTGTGTGGAAAACCAATGCCTTCATTATCTGCATTTGCCAAAGATGAAGCAAACAGAAGTGATAGTGCTATCAGCAAAGTAGAGGCACTTCCCACACCATCAGATCATGATCCTTGGGGTCATGATGATTATGTTGATGGAGTAAATTCTACCTTATTATCAAAAGAATATGTTGACACAAGTCCTGTCAGACACATGAGAAGCTTTGACTCTAGTAAATTTTTGGTGGATCTTGAAAATCAACAAAAAATATATTCTCCCTCCACAAAATCATCTAAAGGACATGAAGATTTGACTGTCACTTCTAACCTTATGACAGAGGAGCCTATTTTGACCTACAAATCTATTGAGGATGAAGGTGAGCACTCATTTAATAAGATAGTTGATAAAACAGATGAAGAATTTCCAGAAATTTGTGTACCCAAGACATATGTAGGCATACCTGTTCAGAATGCTGAAAGTGCAGTATTGAACATGAAAACTGAAAAAGATTCTGACCAGTCTTTTGAAGGAAGTTCAGTATTGTATGTTGAATCAGGCAAATTTGAATTTGTTGGTGAATCCCAAGGTATTATTATAAGCTCAGGTATGACCATCTTAGTTAGAAACCATAGATTTTATGTCAATATGTTGATCACAAAAGAGCCATTAACTGAATTATTAAAGGAGAAGGAAATAACTAAGATTCAAGCTATGGTAGTACCTCTTCTCTCACCCATTATTTATTGGGGTTACACTGTCACCCATGAAGCTTTAGTTGCTTGGATGGGTGTGGAACCTTGGGAAGTGAATAGCTTAGTAGAAAGTTATCAGAACTCACTTAGGCTTCTTGAAGGTGTCCCTCGATTGGAATATTCAAGTGTCAGTACAGAAGATGAACAATGCTTGGTAAGAGATGGTGAGAGAGATAGAGACCAGTTCTTGCAAGTATTAAAAGATGTTCCACCAACTGTACGATGCTGTGTGTTTACTGACAGCAATTCTGTATTTGGCACCTTGAGAAGTGGCACAGAATATGTATTGTTTTTGCGAGAGCTGGTTTACCTTAAGAAACATAAAATAAAGGCCCATTGTGATATGAAGAATGCACTATCTTTGAAGTATGTAAATGCAGTGAGCTTGAAGCTTAAACATCCTGTAGATTTATTAGGGTGCCAGGTTGTTAATATTGCTTTGTTGGTATGGACAGGGAAAATGCCAAAAAATGTTGAAGACATCATCAAAGACAGCTTAGATTGTTACAGAAAGGTTTGGACAGTAGAACTACATGAAACACAAGAAAAAATTTCTAGACTTTCAACAAAACCAGCCACTTATCAGCAAATTGAAGAGTACCATGAAGATAATGATACAAGTACACTGAAACAGAGTACGAAAGAGATCATCCAAAAATTCCCTTGTGAACCACATATGAGTGAGTTGAAAGAAATGGTATCATTGGAAGAAAGTGAAAGCATCAATTGTTCTGATATATTCAAAGGAAATATAGAAATAATTTTGAAGGATGTCTCGAAGTTTGAATGCGTTACTTGTGGTATAATATTGGTTTTGGATAACATTGCTGTGCTGAAGAAAAGGAGTGAGTTAGCTGTTGTGCGAAAGCAGGATTTTTATGTAGGTGGTGCAGCGACTGTATCATCACTTTCTTTTCATGAGCAGTTAAAGATTGTGCCTAGTGTAACAGCCTTTGTTACTAAAATTACTAAACCAGTCTGTGTTCAGCAGTTTATGGTTACTTATTTTGGTCTGTTGGCTTTTGTAGGTAAAAAGCCCAAAGCAGCTGAAAATATCCTTGCTACTTGGAAAGACCAGGATGTAAGAGAGGTAACCCTCATACAAGAAAAGGAGCTTAAACCCACATTAGAATCAGAGCTCACACCATATTCATCAGTTAAATTTAAGGGGAAGACTATTGAAACAAAGACAGCAAGGTTACATAAACTTATGATAGCTTCTGGAATCTTAGAAGTGCAAAATCAAAAATTTGAGGGAGGGAAAGCTAGAATCTTTTTTGATAAAGAACATGCTTATGTTGATAAGAAGATGCTACCAGAAGGTGCACATTTGTCCAAACATATGGCTCATTTGAAAGAGGAACCATGGGGCTGTATTGCTCGTCAATTTCCTAAAAAGAACCAAGCCTCTGCAAGGAAAATATCTGGTGTTGAAGTTCATTATTTAGCAATGTTAGTTTGGTATGGTGAGAAACCATCAAAAAAAGATTTGCAAAATGAACAAGTGGAGAAAAATACAAAACAGAAGTCCATGGAGATGGTAGAATCCCAGGTTGATGTTTGTCCCAAATCAAGAGGGAAAGGCTTGGTGACGAACATGACTGTATCCTCAGGCAAAGAGCAAAGTGATGTAAGTAGTATCATCATTTTTTAAGAAAACATATACACATGTTTTTTGATGAATTTATTCTTAGACTTTTTGCTTGATTAAGAATATCTGTGAAATAAGATAGGCTTTTATATTGGAGTTTTAGTAAATACCTATAATTAAAGGAAGTGAGAATGGGAGACTTGTAATTTTTAGTGGATCAGTTGACCCTAGCTACCCATAGAAGTGTATTTTTGAGATAATTGTTAAGAATTTGGAACAGATGAGTTGCTCATCTATTGACTGAGCATAGCTTATGGCCATCTGAGAGAGCACATGCATTTTTGGGGTTAAAGCAACAGTTAACCTCTCCTAAATATGAAGTTTACCTAAAAGGATTTACCCCATTCATCTGTTATAAAACTCATGAGAGTGGCAAATACCAATTCAAAGGATTCACTGATATACATTAAGCTTTCCATGCCTGTGATGATATAGTTCATCTTTTTGTGGCATCTTCACTCTCATATCTGGCCTTCAGATTAGAATTCAAATGGGTATCATTGTCTTTACTTAGGGTTTTCCATGAAAAAATGCAGTTATTTTATTATATCTTGAGATTTGCTGTCCTAGAAACAATATTGGTATTAGTTGCCATATGATTGTATCATCTTTGGATGATGGTTAGCCTTACTGCTGCTGCTTACTGTATTTTCAGTTTTTCAGAATGGTTCATGATCTTTCACTTTAAACAAGCAAATCTAACTATGAAAGTTGAAGTCATCATATTAGAAATGTCTTTAATGTAATGCAGTGAAATATGTTGGCCATCATTCAGGATTTGTTCGATGCTCACTGGCATGTGTTAGTTTTTCCCAGGATTGGGAGACTCATGAGATTTAATGTAGGCAAACAAGGAAACTTGACAATTCAGGTTGATTCCTTTCATAGTACTTCAGATTTTTACCAGTTTTATATTAGCACTCTTATCCAGACAAGGGTCACTAAAACAGTTGTACTTGCTTATTTCAGAGAATTTTTAAATATTGTAGACTCAGATAGAAAGTAGGGGTTGTGATGTCACTCTAGTGGTTTAATCTGTGTGTGGATATATTGTTGAGAGAGGTGAATGCTAGAATGAATATTGAGCTTTTGTTGGACTAGGAGTGGTGTGCTTAGGAGGTGAATCATTTACTTTGTGCAGATGGCACAGCTGTGGTGGAAGACTTAAGGGAGAAACTCCAGAAACTGGTGACAGAGTTTAGGAGAGTGTATGGAAGGAGAATGTGAGAATGAATGTGACCAAGAGTGCATGCATACACCTTTTTTCTTGAGAGCTTTCTGTACTACTTGCCTAAGTGGAAAAGTCTCTTCCCTTCCTAAACCCATCTTGTTCTTCACCAACAGGGGATTATCTTTTCCTGTTAACACAATCATTTACAGTCCTACCGTATTCCAGCAAAGTGCATTATGGAGACTTACTTCTTTGTTATTCAGACACTCACATTTACTCCATTTTCTTTTATATGAAGAAAAAACTACCTCAGAACAAGTTCAAGTTGTTTGCTTAAATGTGGAGTTTGTACATTTTACCTATAACTGGCAAGTATTAGTTGGTAGGCAGTCTCCGACCAGGGAGGCATATTACTGGTGCTACCCTTATAGGTACTGGGAGGGTTAGTGATGGATGTTTAATGAGCCAGCACTTCAGTGGTTGTCAAGCTGCACTCCTCTGACACAGGTAGCTATCTTTTCATTGTGTCTCACCAACACATGGACTGCTGGCATTCTCTCAACAAACATACAACCTCTCCGTGTTACTCATAACACTTGACAGCACTTAACTCACACAAGTCATTCTTCGTAAATATATTTTCCTGCAGCGAGTGCTGTATGCTAGTCCTGCCCTTTGGCAAAATGGTAGCAGCGATAGATAATACATTGGGTAGAAGTAGTAGGTAGGAACATTTAGATTGCAGCATTAGATAGTAGTAGTATGTTGGAACATAAGGTTGTAGTAGTCATTAGGAACATTATGTAGGAGTCTCAGGAAACACTGTGCTAGAGTTGCCCTCTGTCAGTGGCCTATTTAGGGTGAGGCGCTAAAAAGCTGCACTGGATTTCACCAGTTATGTAGACTCTGTTGCCATGGCTACCCCTTGAGGGAGTTCCTGAAGGGAATGGACATCAGAGATATGTAATGTAACTATAACTGTTCAATCATAGAAACAGCTTTTTTTTCCATAGCTGGAGAACATTTCATGATTTCATCCCTTTAAGACAAAACAATTCCACAGAGCTGTTTAGCATAACTGTAAAAACAGTCATTCAATTCAATGTCCACATTTGTCACAAAGCTAATAGAATGTTAGCATTTGTTACATATGTCTGAGTGATACTTGATGATATATTTCTTTTATATAGATTTGGTAGTAAGTGTTCATTATTGATTTTAAGGAAATAGAAAGTATGAACTTTCTCAGAATTACCTTTATTGGTAACTGGAGTCAGCTGATCTTCCACCAAATATATGTGTTTAGTTTGCTTGAAAAATCTATTGGCTGCGTTTGTTTTAAGTACAGTGGCATTACTGAAAATTGAATGACTGATTTCAGGTAAGAGAAAGAAAATCATCAAATACAGAAAAAGTTGAGTCAGTTGCAGAAAGATTAAGGAGACAAGTGCATAGTGTCCAAGAAGACTCTCCCAAAGAAAAACATTCCACACCTAGAAGTAAGCAGAAGGCAAGGGGATCATCTGTTTCAGTGTGGAGCAGTGAGGAAAAGATTGTGAGTTAAGAGACTCATTATGTAAGAATGAATCCTTTTTGATTCCAAGCCTCCTAATTTCATTAATGTTATAGTGTCTGCAGTATGTACAGGATTGTATTTTAAGGTTATCATGGGAAAACGGGAATGGTTGTGAAAAAATGGGTTATTTTAAAGATTTTGGGTGCTGCTTTCAGTAGTCTTTGTAGTAATATGCTTCCTGTGATTTGTTCCAGTTTGTCTCCAGAAGGCATCCTCAACCTCTTTGTCCTTTTCATGGCTAATAGAAGGTGATAATGAATGTGTTATTTTTAGATGTTAGTCCCAATAACCTAAAGTACACCTACAGTATTTACAATTAACTTTATCTTCAAATAATTGATTTTGCCTCAAAAGTCATAATTGATTTTGCTCAAAAGTCACATCACTCATTTCCAACATCATTGCATCTCACCTCATTTCCTTGGGACAGTTTACCCTTAGATTTTTTTAACATTATCATGTTATCCTATTCTTTTCACTAATAGAATTATATGATTATTTATCGCCTGCACTTTCTTGTATAGTTTAGGTTAGTCAGATTTTTTTTTTTCTTCTTCTTTTTATTGAGCTTTGTTTGATTACTGAATTGTGATCATAGTTACCTAGTCTTCATGTGCCAACCTCCTTACCTACCCTTCACTTGTAGTTTTCCTGTTAAGTCATCTGACTGAATTGGCTTGGTAAGGGTACTCATGACTAATTGTCCCAGTGTTGTTAATTATATTAAAAAAATGCAACCATGATATATGAACATTTGTATTCTAGCATTTACCATTATTTACCAAGACACATTCATGATCCACCCTGTGTTGGCATGTAGGTTTAAATCCTGGTGGTGGCAGTAGGTTCACAGTCAATCCAGCTGTTTATCCTCCCCTGGTTGTTGGTGGATAGATAGGGTACCCAGCATAGGCTAGGGTGGGGGAGGGGGCGAAGGCTCTAGGAGCACTGAAGAATGTGTGGAAAGAGAGAACATTATCTCGGAGAGCAAAAATGGGTATGTGTGAAGGAATAGTATTTCCATCAATATTATAGGGTTGCGAGGCATGAATTATAGATAGGATTGTATGTAGGAGGGTGGATGTGTTGGGAATGAAATCTTTGAGGACAATATGTTATGGGAGGCGGTTTGATCAAGTAAGGAATGAAAGGGTAAGTGGTACGTGTGGTAATAAAAAGAGTGTGGTGGAGAGAGCAGAAGAGGGTGTGTTGAAATGGTTTGGACATATGGAGAGAATGAGTGAGGAAAGGTTAACAGAGAAGATATATGGGTCAGAAGTGGAGGGAACAAGGAGCACAGGGAGACCAAATTGGAGATGGAAGGACGGATTGAAAAAGATTTTGAGTGATTAGGGCCTGAAAATGCAGGAAGGTGACAGGCATGCACGGTCTAGGGTGAATTGCAACAATGTGGTAAACTGGGGTTAACTTGCTATCAGTGGACTGAGCCAGGGCATATTAACTGTCTGGGGGTAAGCCATGGAAAGGTTTGTGGGGTCTGGATGTGGATAGGGAGCTGTGGTTTCGATGCATTACACATGACAACTTACGTATGGATGTGAGCGGGTGTGGCCTTTCTTCATCTGTTAACTGGCACTACCTTACTGATGCAGGGGGCAGGGATCAGGTGTGGAGGAGAAGAGGAGAATGTATATGCTATCATTTTTTTCCTTTCTTTCATGCATTTGTGCTCTTTCCTGTGGGGCGGGGTGGTGTCAGGAATGAATGAGGGCGAGCAAGTATGGATATTTACATATGTATATATGAATGTACATCCCCCTACACACACACACACACACACACACACACACTTTCTCTCTTTCTCTCTCTCTCTCTCTCTCTCTTATTCACCATTTCCTGCATCAGTGAGGTAGCATCAAGAACAGATGACTGAGTCTTAGAGGGAAACATCCTCACTTAGGCCCCTTCTCTCTTCTGACTTTTGGAAAAGTAGAACCAAAGGGGAGGATTTCCAGCCCCCTGCTCTCACCCCTTTTAGTTGCCTTCTATGACATGCAGGGAATACATGGGAAGGATATATATGTGTATGTGAGTGGATGTGTCTTTCTTTGTCTGTTTCCTGGCACTACCTCGCTAACGCAGGAAACAGCAACCAAGTATAAAAAAGATCCTTACATGGACACAGGGTTGGTTGTGAATAATGTGAATATATTGTACTGTAGAAATATTTCTCTCTGCACACTCATTAATACACTATACACTATTTTACAAGTGATACTTTGTGGCAAAATATGCTTGGAATTATTCCCGATCTTTGCCACCATCTGTTACCAAAGTTCCTTGTCTACCAAAAACTACATCTACGAAAATTCCACATGATTAGACAAAAGTGAGGATAGTGGGGTCCTTTCTCATATCTCCCACTTGAATTACTCTCTGAGTCACCTAATATTTCACACTTCTGTCATTTTTTTTCACTTTCATCACCAGCTGATAAATGTGATAAGGTTTTCTCCTCATCCATCACACTATGTATTAACCATAGGGTCATTGTATATATGACCAGAGAGGTTGCTAGATGTGCACCTACAGTTGTGATTGTGGGTGTACTTAGGAGAGCTAAATTTTACCCATACCTTCTTGGTAATGGAAGACGCCTCTTAAGGCTGATTATAATTAGTTAGTTGGATATTTAAACAGAAGTAGGAAGATTTAGGTTGATATATGATAAACATTGTCATTAAAGGATTACAGACTTTTTCATTGTAGATTTCCAAATGTTATTATTGTAGACCTAGTATGATTAGATAGTCACTAATGGATATTCTTTTTCACACAGGTACAGCTAGCAGTCGAACAAGAACGTTACGCTGAACTGCAAAGATTATATGAGAGAGAACGTCTAAAAGGTGTATCGCTGAATGAACAAGCTCATGCTGAAAGAGCACATGCCAAAGTTGAGCTGATGGAAGAACAAGAAAAATGTGCAGAATTGACAAAAACAATCTGGAATATGGAAATGGAAAAAGAAACCCTCATGAGACAGGTACGAAAAATCTTTAAGGGACTGATACTTGTAAAAGAGTGAGATAATGTACTACTATACAAATGGGTATATAGAGATTAATTGATTATGTATGATATGGCTGTAAGAGTAAGCCATTAGAAATCCACAATATAAAGACAGTTGAGTAGGACGGTTTGTATTTTGGAAGGATACAGATGTTTGAATTGGGAAGATATCATTTGTTTATCTATATATTTGATGACTGTTCCTTTTGAGAATTCTCTCAAGGGGTTGGTCACAGCAAAAGACTCTCCATAACCGGTGATCTCCAATGTCTATCTTTACCCTTTAGTGTCTCATTCTTAACAGACCACTGGCAAAGGACATCTCTAGCACGGTGATATCATCAATTTCAAGTATTTTCTAACATCATTAAGATGTTAAAGATAAAGGACAAAAAGATTGAAAAGGCAGAGAAAATACATACAATATACAATATTACTGGGTAGAATTCAAGGTTTTTAATATTTATATACATGAAAGGAAAGCTGTTTAGGATTGAGAAATAGTACATGTGAAGGGAAGTTGTGGTGAGCAGATTTTTTGCCTGAAGTTTGGATACAAGAGTATGTTATATTATCATAGTTACCATCTGTTGATTAGAAAGTATTTTGAAAACATAAAAAGCTTGTTAAGTGGAAGTTTTGGCAAAGGAGCTCATGAAAGAATGGAAAGGTGTAGAAATCAGTTATGATATAGCATGCTGATTAAGAAGTCAGTATATGGTAGTCAATAAAGAATATGTGCAAAATGATAGTGAAGGTTTGGACCTAGGCCTTTCATTAAAGAATACTGAAGCTCTAGAGCCTAATGTTGCACAGCTTGCTGGATATGAACTTATTGTAGGGGAGTGAATAAAGAAATGTTTGCTAAAGGGTGATGATGAGTGAAATTGTAGATTTAGACCTCTGTATTGCATTTCTTATGTCATAAGATTAATTGCTATCTCTTATTGTTGACAGATAAGCCAGGATCGAGAGCACTTGTTGCATCATGAGTCTCGAGTTCGAGAACTAGAAGGAAAAGTACAGAAGCTTGAGGGTGACCTTAGAGCACAAGCAGATGCACACCAAGTTGTATCTCATAGAGTTCGTGAAGAAGATGCACAGCTTCATGTATCCTACACACGCACACTGAATAAATTAGTAAGTATATTTTGATGTAAAAGAGATAAATCAGTCATTTGTGATAGGGCTGTAAGAGCAAGACATTAGAAAACCATAATATAAAGACAGCTGAGTGGGAAGGTTTGTATTTTGGAAGGATACAGTTGTTTGAATGAGAGAGGTATCATCTATCTGTCTGTCGCAAGGGTGTGTGATATCGCCGTGGTTGTTTGATTTATGTAAGGATAGGGCGGTTAGGGATGTAAATATAAGAATTTTAGAGAGAGGGGCGAGGATGCAGTCTGTTGGGATGAGAGGGCCTGGGAAGTGAGTCAATTGTTGTTCACCGATTATACAGTGCTGGTGGCTGATTCGATTGAGAAACTGCAGTTGTTGTTGACTTGAGTTTGGAAGAGTGTGTGAAAGGAGAAAGTTGAGAGTAAATGTGAATAAAAGCAAGGTTATTAGGTTCAACAGGATTGAGGGATAAGTTAGCTGGGGTATAAGTTTGAATGGAGAAAAATTGTAGTAAGTGAAGTGTTATAGGTATCTGGGAGTGGACTTTGCAGCAAATGGAACCATGGAAGCGGAAGTGAGTCATTGGGTGGGGGAAAGGGTGAAGGTTCTGGGAACAGTGAAGAATGTGTGGAAAGAGAGAACATTATCTCATAGAGCAAAAATGGGTATGTTTGAAGGAATAGTAGTTCCAACAATAATGTATGGTTGCAAAGCATGGGCTATAGACAGGGGTGTGCAGAGTAGGGTGGATGTGTTGGAAATGAAATGTTTAAGGACAGTATGTGCTTAGTGAGGAAGCATTCTAGTGGTTGTCAAATTGCACTCCTCTGACCAGCTAGCTGTCTTTTCTTTCTGCCTCACTAACATGTGGACAACTGGCATTCTGTCCACAAACATACAGTCTCTCCTTGTCATATGTAGCACTTGACAACTCTTAACTCATGCAGCTCATTCTGCATAACTCTAGATTTTCCTGCGGTGAGCCCTATGCGTTTGCCCTGCCTTTTGGCAAAATGGTAGGAGCAGTAGATAGAAGTAGTAGGTAGGACCATGTAGGTAGGATTATTTGATAAAAACATTAGGATGAAGCATTAGTTAGAAGCATTAGATAGAAGTAGTCAGTAGGAATATTGGATAGGAGCCTCTGCAGACACTGCCCTAAACTTGCCCTCTGCCAGTGGCCTGTTAAAGGCGAGGCACTAAAGGCTAAGAAGCAGCACTAGAGTTCCTTAGTTATGGTGACTCTATTGCCATGGCCATCCCTTTGAGGGAACAGGCATCAGAGATATAGATAGATAGCCATTCAGAAGGCTGTGGAAATACTGTGGGAAACATTTTGCTGTTTGTTACTATGAGTTTTGAATTTTTAGGGCATTTGATTTGAAGTAAAATGCGAGTAAAAGTAAGGTAATGGTGCTTACAAGGAAACAGAGTGAATGTATAGATTTTGCAAAGCCCTATGGAGTGAAAAAAGAAATTGCACTAAACTGTGTCATAGATATGGGGGGAAAAAGACTGGAAGATATGACAGAATTTAAGTATTTGGGAGCCATCTTGGGTAAGTTTGGTGTTATGGAAGGAGTGATATGGGAGAAAGCAGTACAAAGTAGAAGAGTCATTTGGTCCCTTAATTGAGCAATGAAAGGTATAGGTGTAAGTATGGAAGTGAAGAAAGGATTAAAGGACAGGATTACCCCCCCAACCCTGACCTCTGCATTGAAATATGGACATGGAATGAGTCACAGAGGTCAAGAGTCCAGGTTGTGGAAAAGAGTTATTTGAGAGGATCATGTGATATGACTTGGTGGAATGAAGAAAGAAATGAGAGGGTGTATGAGAGATTTGGTATGGTAAAAAATGCAAGGGAATGAACCTTGGAATGGTAGAATAGGTGAAACATAATACTTTGAGGTGGTTTGAGCACTTGGACAGAATGCAAGATGAGGGAATTTATGAGGACAGTGTATGAATGTACAGTTAAAGAGAATGGTGTGATGGGAAGACCGCCTATAAAAATGAAATATAGTGGAAAACTACTGGAGGGAATGGTGTATATGAGGGATGCAGGTGAGAAGAGGGATAGGGATAGTAGAGACTTTTACTGTGGCCACCCATCTGGAATGAGTTTTGGAGATATAGATACATAAATAGATGTGATTTGTCTGTCATAAAATTTTTAAATGCTATTCATATATTAAAGTACCTTTATTTGGTGTCTAAGAAGGCAGGGTTTTCTTTGGTGAAAAGGGAAGAAGACAAATGCAAGATGAAACAAACAACAAACTTTAGCCCAGACTTTCTAAAGTTGTTTCTGTTTGATATCTCGTTTTCAAGAGTGCCACATGGAAAAGGCTTAGTGTGAAGTGTAAAATATAGATAATGACTTCATGGCTCTCTACGGATTTCTATGAATGTTCAAAATACTGTTTTAACCGTGAATGAGGTGTATCCTCCTGAATTTCATCTCTTCAGTTATCATAATATCTCTGTTTTTTTTTTTTTTTTTTTTTTTTTTTTTTTTTTTTTTTTTTTTTTTTTTTTTTTTTTTTTTTTTTTTTTATTTTTTTTTTTTT